>JAHUTJ010000634.1:0-29661 GCA_036250325.1 Characodon lateralis
TTATCATTTGATTGGTTTTTCTGTGTCTGTATCTGTGTTTATTTGCTTTGTGATTGTATTGTAATTGTATGTACAGCGCTTTGAGTGTCTCGTTGCTGAAAGGCGCTATATAAATAAACTTACCTTATCTTACCAAGTGTGGCTGTTTGAAGTCATTGAAGACAAAAGCCTTTTCTCTCTATTGACAATATGTTAGCATGACTGAGCAAAGTTTCATCTGAGTGAGAGACAACTTTTTCCTTTAAAACTTTCCTTTTTGATAAAGCTTACAGAGTGGCTTAGGTTATCCTGAGCTATCTCTGTAGTTATGCTGCTATAGGCTTAGGCTGCTGGAGGACATAATGACCACTTTCACTCTCTCTGCTACATTCTCATTCTACTCTCACATTTTGCGTTATTTGCTGCTATTTCAGTTTTTAACTCTATGTTCTCTCTCTGTTTTTTTTTTTCTTTCTAGAAGCTACACCTGGCCTTGCTCTGTGTTTAACTATGGCACCTTCCTGAAGGGGGACATCGGCTGAGCTGCTGCTGCCAACAACTTAATGCTTACCTTATACAGATGACACACTTTGCCCTGTTTTTCAGTGTTTAATCATGTCTCTCCTAGACATAGCTACTGGCTGAGCTTCTACTGTGACTAACTATGTGCTCTCTTTCATCCTCTAGACTTCAAAACTGGCTCAGAGTTCATCTGCTTAGCTGTCTTTCTCTCCTAGTTGAAGCCACTAAATGAGCTACAACCATTAATGTTTTAGTTTTCTATCCCATAGAAAGTACTCCTGGATCAGTGCTTCTTTGTTCTCTTTGTGTCTCTGCTCTGTTCTCTCAAACCTCCAGTCGGTCGTGGCAGATGGCTGCTCACACTGAGCCTGGTTCTGGTTCTGCTGGAGGTTTCGTGCTAAAAGTGAGTTTTTCCTCTCCACTGTCACTACATGCATGCTCAGTATGAGGGATTGCTGCAAAATCAATGCCAGCTACTGTCCACTGTCTCTACATGCTCATCCAGGAGGAGTGAATGCTGCAAGTCACTGACTCGATGCAATCTGCTGGGTTTTCTTACATAGAAAAACTCAACCAATTTGAAAAATAAACTGAATCTGACTGCACTGTTTGATAGTTAGGATGAACTGGAATGTTCATTACTGGTCAAAAGTTTTAGGTAGGTGTGAAAAAAATTCTGTAAACAAAGAATGCTTTCAGAAATATCAATGATGATTGTTTATTTTTATCAATTTACAAAATGCTAAGTGAGCGACCCCAAAAATACAGCCAAAGTCATTAAAAGCTATCTTGAGCGTAAAGAACAACAATAATTACTGGAAGTGATGGTATGACCCCACAGAGCTCTGATCCCAACATCATGGAGTGTGTCTGGGATGACATGAAGAGACAGAAGGATGTGAGGAAGCCTCCATCCACAGAGGATCTGTGGTTAGTTCTCCAAGATGCTTGGAACAACCTACCAGCCAAGCTCCTTCAAAAACTGTGTGCAAGTGTACCTGTAAGAATTGATGGTGTTTTGAAGGCAAATGGTGGTCACACCAAATATTGATTTGATTTAGATTTCTCTTTTGTTCATTCACTGCTTTTTATTGATTGATAAAAATAATTTATTAACACTTCCATTTTTGAAAGCATTCTTTGTGTAGCCCACCTATACCCATCTAAAGTAGGTAGGGGCCCCTGAGTTCGTTAAACCAATGAACTTGACTTACAACTCGTAACTCTAATAAACGTATCCTACAACTTCTTTATACACTCTCGTGTTTTAGACCTATGTTGAGTTTCACTCCCCTTCGATTAACAGGACACTAGCACTTGAGGTTCTTTCTCCTAATAATACGGCTCTGAGAAAGAATAAAACTCTGAACATACTGTAAAGCAATATACATGCAATGAAATATCCAAACTCTATTCCTTATTCAAATACTATTCTATCAGAAATAATCAAACACACACAGGAATAAAGTTTAAACTTCTGAAACATATATTAAACACCATAATAAATTCACAGAATTATAACAATATTTCAGTCTTTCCAAAATCTATGTAAACTAAAGTGGGCCCACACTTCAATGTCCACCTAAGCCGGCAAATAATTAACTAAACTATAGTCCAAGAAAATAAACCCCACGTTGCAGGCCTGATATGATGGTGAAGCGTGAAATGTGATGCCTTGCTCCAAAAAGAAAATCTTGAACCCTCGTGGAATTTCACCTGTCCTTAGTCCCAGTCAGGTAGAAGATGATGGTGCAGGATGTTGTCAGCTCCTTTACCAGTCTCTCGGTCCACGGGAATCAGCAGGCAGCAGGAAAGTCCAGTGAAGAAGGCCAGTGAAGTTTTCCAGCAGTCATATACACTATCAGTGTAAGCTCATCTCTCTGCATTAGGCTTAACTCTGGAAGCTCCCATGACGGAAACATGAGCTAAGTCTTCTTCTGCTAGCCGATTTAGCTTACAGTACTCCAAGTCCATCCACTTTGTTAATGAATGCTAATGCATTAGCGAGCAATAAATAAAAGCTCACGACTACTGTACAGCAACTTCCAGGTTGAAATAATCACAGTAGCTTCAAACAAAAGGGTAGAGTTCTGTACACAGACTATCGAGTTGAAAAGTCTAAAATATCAGCAAACACCCGTTTTTAATAACTTCGCCACGTTTCTTTTTTCAGCGCGGTCAAGCTCTCTCTCATGCTGTAGATTACTTCCTGGTCCCGTTGTACTTCCTGGTCCTTGACCAATCACGGACTGGTACATGTGTTTGGCTCTACACCACTTCCTCTTATAAACATGAGCTCTTCAAAACCAAATATAATGAAGATTACATTTTTATAAAAACGTGTTTAAAATACATATTTGTAAATTCTTTAACTTCTTATACCATAGTATTTTACGTACTTACAAACACCGTTTTTTAAACTTATTTATAATAATTTTAACATATGTAAGACAACATTTTTAACACAGTCTAAATTATTACTCCTTTCATGAACTTAATTCAATCCAAAATACCTTTATTTTGGACTGGATTACATTTGTTTACAACATTTTTTCACACCTGCCTAAAACTTATGCAAGGTACTGTATGTATCAGACTTGAAATTTGTATGACTCGATTGAATTGACTTTGTAAAGTGCCTTGAGATGACGTGTTGTGAATTGGCGCTATATAAATAAAACTGAATTGAATGGAATTGAACTTCTGGAATAATATCTTTTGGGCAGATGATTTCAAAAACCCTATGTTTAAAAAACAAACAAACACAGCAGATCAACGCAAACACCTCACACCAACTTTCAAGCATGACGGTGGACAGCTGATGGTTTAGGCTTGTTTTGCAACCACAGGACCTGGTCACCATGCAGTCACAGACGACCATAATCTCCTCTGCAAATGTGAGAAAGTCTGGCTGAAAGCTGAAGCTTGGCCCAAACTGGGCCACCCAAGCAATGCTGCAAAGAGTGGAGAAAATTTCACAATGAGTCTGACTAACTTGCCAAACTGATAAACTCATACATAAAATTCATACTTTAATCAATTATAGCTGAAGGCAGTTCTATAGGCAACTGAATTATGGGGTGTACTTAGTTTTCCCATACATATATTTTTTATTTGGGCTTCATCTTCATGTAATAAATATGGACAGTGTGGAATCTGTTATGTTTTTGTCCACTCGATATTAGATTGAGCTAATCTTAAAACTCTGTGAAGACAAGATCATTTTTATTATGTCCATAAAAAGATACATAGAACCTTATCAGGTGGGTCTACTTTTCTTTTTATCATGATTGTTCTGTGTAGTTGAGGAAATCATTATCTTATCAGACAATAAAATATTGTCTTCAATAGAACACGATAGAATAGAATAGAACGACACATTTTCTATCCCTGCTGTTAGCTTAATTAAAAGGTTTTTCTATAGTTGTTGATATGGAATGTTTTAAAAATAAAAACATATTTTGTCATTTATTTTTGATAAATATGCGCTTAGAAAATGATGCTGTACTGTTAAAATTTGAAAAGACATTAGTCATCGGCTAATGTTAAACTACAAGAAAATATTATGCTTTTTAAGTGCAAATTATGTCGTCAAACTACAAATTTTAATATATAAAACAAACCTTAGCCTGTTTGAGAGACATGTATTCAGTAAAATGAGAGAAACTTCTTTCTGTTTTCTGTTAAATGTGAACTCCCCCAACAGACTGTGGTTTCTCTTACAAAAGCAACACAAAGCACACACAAACCAACAGTGATGTGATGTAAGACTTTGTGGGAAACTGAAAGAATTAGAAGATTGACTCAAACTGCATAAGGTGGAACCCTCTGACGGGCAACATGAAATTGAGGAAACTAAAACTTCTTGTTGAAACATGATCAATGACAAATGTGCACTGGCAACAGTTTGTTCTTCCATTTCACTTTGTTTAGGTCTTCTTTGCAGAGAACCTAAAGATGGCATACAGTAAAACACCACAAGGTGACTTATTTCAAGCTGCATTCATCGCCTTGTTGCAAACAATCCTTTATCAGAACAAGTCAGAAGATTAAAAGTCTATCAGCAGCAAAGTTCAAAAGTTACATAATTAAAGCATTTATTTCATGCAGAGGTTTAGAGATTGAATACAATGAGATTTAGTTCTCACAGCATGAAGTAGGATGCGTACTGTATAAAAAAGAAAATTATTTAAATGGTGTCTGAGAAAAGAAGACTAAGAAATGCTCTGAAGTCTGATGGTTGGTTTAAGTGGAAGTTTTGTGTTAAAGTAATACATTTTCCAGAAGAAGCCAGCTGGATATTCAATTTCCACAACAATGCCACCAAAAAAGTCTAACCTAGCTACAGCAGAGGTAGATAACAAAAAATTCTCTTGGCTTGCTGACTGAAGAAGTGTCTGTTGTTAAACGACAACAAAATAAAAAATTGATCTTGGTGAAGCGTTGAGGTTACAGAACATAGAACAGGACAAGATTATTGTGTCACTGGAGAACAGTGTTGATGAGCTGGAGCAGCACACAAGACTAAACGACACCATAATTACTGCGTTGTTGAACATTGATTTGTTAAATTCCTAAAATCATGAATCAATAGAAGAGTTTATAAATACTATGTACAGCGTGGGCTTGTATCCAAAAATAACCAGACCCAGTTGACATACTTCATATTATGCTACATTAATAGATAATATCTTGACAAATAATATGGAAAACAATGTATATCACGACACAAATGATCACTCACCCGTTTTTATTGTCTATGACGTTAAATATAATAAATCAATCAATTGAGATCAGAATTCATTAGGGGGTTGAGACTGTTTCATCCTCAGACATCTGTGGTTGGCAGGCTCAATTGGACTGGGTCAACCCCTCTTCTGTTCACGCCCCCTTTCTAGATTGGGACAGGGGTCGTTAGGGGCTGGGGTCTGGGCAGGGGTTCTCCGGGTTTGGGCAATGCCAGCTAGTAGACTGAACTGGTGGCTCGGGTGGTCTGCCTGTTGACACCCCGGAGTGAAGGGAACCACCTCCTGGGTCCGGGGTCTGGTTGCCCCTCTAGGGTATCGGTAAATGGACCTGGGAGTATAGAGTATGTATGGGGAGTGCGAATGAAAGTACTGCGTCCATTGTTGTGTGTCTTGATGTTTGGTGTGGGGGTGTGAGTGTTTTAATGTGTACTCATGATGGTGGAAACGTGATTGTGACTGTGTGTACCTGTTTTTGTGTCAGGTTGGGTCTTGGGCTGCTCCCTCTCCTGGATCATTCCCTCCCCGCCACACCCCCTGCCGGTGGCTGGTGTCTCTGCCTGCTGGTGTATTGGTGGTTCTCGGTGTCCGGAGCTGGGTGCTTTGATGTGTGCCGGCTCACTCCCAGTGGCTGCATGGTGGGGCCTGCCGTAGACGCCTGCCAGCGGGGTTTCCTAGGACTACTGCACTGTAAATGGCTGTTGGGTGGTTTGCTGGGGCAGTCCTCTGCCATTTTTAGTCCCGCCAGCGGTCCTCCCAGGGGTTCCCGTGGTCTGGGGGGGGCTTTGTATGTCTGTGGCTCCTTACACCGGCTATTGAATATTTTTATGGGGAAACCTAACAGTATAAATCATACATATAAATATTTTGAAATGACTTACTAAAACAGAACCGGGATGTGGTTTGTGAGGAGGAGGACACCAACAATGTGTATGACAAGCTTCTATGGATGTTTGCAAGATTTTCACAATAAGAATCGTCCTATAAAACAATACATTGCTCAAAAGCAAAGAGATAGTCCATGGATTTCTAAAAGTATAAAAACACCTGCAAAGAGGAAGAATGCCGTTTATAGAGAAATTATAAAAGAGAACAAAAGAAAAAAAAGGAAGTACAAAATATATAAAAGTAAACCTATTGATATCTTTAGAATTTTTTAAAAGAAATAATAAATTATACTAAAAAATAATTCTAAAATAGAATACTTATTACTAAAAATGGTATTAAAGTAGGTGGAAGGTATTAAAAAGCATTAGGAATGGATTTGATAAAGCAACGTACCTGGAATATTTTGTTGAAAATTGAAAAATTATAAAAGATATGGATGAAGTTGTAAATGAGTTCAATATTTTGTAAAGGTGGGCTAATGTTGTCCAAAAAAATAGCTGCTTTAAAATCTCATCCAAGGACAAATCAGGAGGATAGAAATCCCAGCTCGATTTTTCTTAGACACAGAAGAAAAATAAATTATAAAAACTGATCTAAAATGTAAAAATAAAGCAGTTGATTGAAATAATATTGATGTGATGATTGTGTCATAAGGAGGTTTCTTGTTGGACCAATATGCGGGGAAGAACTCCAGAAGCTCGAAGTTTGCAGGTAAGACGACACTTTATTACTCCTGGCAGGATCGGACAGGGTAGCAAACACACAAGATCAAACATAATCTCACATACATAAGGAACCAACGGGAACAACGGAAATAAACGGGCTTAAATACAAAACTTAACAGCAGGGGGAACCAATGACAAACGTGACGAGACTATCAGGCGAAAACACAGAACAGGTGTGGGCTTGGGGTGCAGTGAACCAGAAAACAAAGGACTAGACCAGGTAATATAACAAAAACACAAGCAGGTATGACACATTGAAGAAATTGAAAAAAAAAAAAAACACTCGCACACATTTGTAACTTGTCTTTTTGGTTATTTGTTTCCTAATTAAATGAAAACAGCTGAAGTTATACCCATGTATAAAGCAGGTGACAGACATCATTTAACTAATTACTGGCCTGTTTCTTTGTCAAATCAGGTCTCCAAGATTCTGGAAAATATTCTTAACAGACAGATTAGATGTTTTAATTGAGAAACACAAACTTTTTCCTGACAGTTCATATGATTTCAGAAAACAAAGATCCACATCTTTAGCATTATTGGAAATGGTAAAAGAGATATCAAACACTATAGACAATAAAATATATGTGGCAGGAATATTTAGACTTAAAGAAAGCATTTGATACCATTGATCATAAGATATTATTCACAAAATGGAACATTATGGTATCAGAGAGGCTAGACTGAACTGGGTAATAAGTAACAGAACAATTTGTACCAATAGGTGAAAATAAATCAGCTTACATGGACATAAATTGTGGTGTTCCTCAAGGGCTGGTTTTAGGTTGCAAACTGTACCTATATAAACTCTCAAAATACTATAATTTATATTATTTGCAGATGATGCCAGGATTTTTTGTTCTGGGGAGAATTTACAGCAGATTTTAGAGACCAGAACATGAGAATTTGTAATTTAAAATAGTAGGTCAATATCAATAAATTGTCAACAAATTTAGTAACAGAAAAGGTAAAACAAAGATTATAAACAAAAAATAATAGATCAAATACAAGTAATAGTGAATAATGCCTGTATCGATGGGTACATGAATACGAATTTCTGGGTGTCATGCTGGATCATAAAATCTGCTGGAAGCCTCACAGTAAACATTTAAAAGCAAAAATAGCAAAGAGTATTGCAGTATTGGCAATACAGTAAATACAAAAGCACTTTACAGCCACTTTGCACATTACAAGCAGTCAGGGTAATTCATAAAGTGGGATATTTAGAGCACACAAATTCATTTTTAAAGTTAAAATGAAATTTTTGGATCTTGTCAAATTCAAAACTGGTCAAATAATCTACAGAACCAGAAATAATAAGTTACCAGAAAATATTTTCCAAAAGGAAGGAGGGTTACAAGTTAGAAGGAAAGGTGAATTTTAGAAGACATAAAGCACACACAACGAGGAGCATGTGCATGACGGTCTGTGGCGTGAATGGAACAGTATGGATGAGGATTTGAAAACGGTGTTTGAATATAAATCAGTTTTTAAACGTCTACATGAAAATCCTTATTGCAAAAGTTAATGGATGTTAAAAGTGTATAGATATAATAGATGGTGTAGACAGTACAGTAAATTAATTGTAAAGATGCAGAAAGTGCAGAAATTTTAACATGGTGGACAAATTAGATGTGTAAACATTTATAAGTGGGATGTATTTGAATTCTAGAGAGAGGCGTGTCCACCCTCCACAGGCCGCCAGTCCATCACAAGGCAACACCTATGCAAACTAGACAGATAACCATGCAACCATACTAGGCAGATAACACATTCATACCTTAAGGCAATTTACAGAACCCAATCAACCTAACATGCAAACTCCTTGCAGAAAAGCCCTATACCAGGATTCAAACCCTGGACCTTCTTGCTGCAAGGCAACAGTGCTACTAACTGTGCCAACGTGCAGCCTCCATATTTCCATATTGGCCTATTTAAAAAATCCATATTAC
Source organism: Characodon lateralis (assembly GCA_036250325.1). Lineage (NCBI taxonomy): Eukaryota > Metazoa > Chordata > Actinopteri > Cyprinodontiformes > Goodeidae > Characodon > Characodon lateralis. Next base: position 8,812 of record JAHUTJ010000634.1, read on the forward strand.
ACTATAAATTCACTGTATGCTCCATTTATTTTTAACTCGTCCAGACATGAAAAATGTTTACATTCAGTTCCATAACTTTATAGACTTTTTCACAATATTGTGAAACGCTCTGAGAGACTGGTTTGACTTTATTTAAAACTCTGGTGATTCTAGACACTGACCATCAATGCAGCTAACATTAGTTTAGGTTTATTTAAGTGAGAAACCAGGCCTCGGCCACTAACAGAGGCTTTCTCTATCAGGGTAGATTGATCAGGGTACATCTGATCAAACCTTAAGGCACGTTTCTGTAAGTGGAAACCATTTTTTTTTCTCTTTCTGGAATGAAAGACTCATCTGATAATGAAGATTGTAATGCATATCTTATCACCCTAAATAGGACATTCCAAATAATCATAATAAGAATTCACAATCAACAGGATTATGTGTCAGACTTTAGCAAAAAGAAATAATTTCTTCCACCCTCACAAAAACAAAGCAAAAAGCAGTGGATCATTTCTAGTAAAAGTAGATGTTTATCAAACACCCACTTGTTCTTTTTAGAGGAAAAGCTCAGAGGCATCGTGGCCATGAAACACAGAGTGTAGGAAGAAGGCTAACTGAAGGTGTCAGGATGTAATTTACACTCTTCAGTCTGTAGCTTTCACAAACAAAGTAGGAAGCGAAATCATGAGAACCAAGGGGAAGGACGTTTTTATTGTGGTGATGCGAAACTTGCACGCAGACCTCAGCTCTTAATTAATCAAGAATCAATCGAGACAGATCTTCAAAATCTGAAATCTATAGTAATAATTTATCAACAAAGCAGAAGATCCAAACCATGTTACTGAGTGGACTGAGGACTGCAAGCTCATCAGAAAGCAAACAGTTGTATTTAAATGTCTGCAGTATCAAAGCAACCTGGAGCATCAGAAAACAGTGAAAGGCTAACATTTCTGTAAGATTATCAGAAGAAAAAAATCAAGACTAATGGAAAATTGGTCTCATTCTACTGTGGACAAAATGAGTCTGGAAGCTATCCATGTTGCTAAATGTTTTTGCACATCTTTTATGCACTCTTTTGCTTCATCTCTGCACTTTATTCACAAAGCAGATAGCTTCAGTTACATGCCGACACAAATAAGCCTATCAATGTCAACAGATCAAAGTAAATTGCAAACATTTCTTATTTCAGACCACAGTTCTCCTTGTTTCAGCCACAGACACTGCAAGGGAAAAATTGATCAAGAGAAAACAAATAGTTCCTCAAAGCAAATCGCTTTACAAATCTGTATGAACATCTAACTGGATCAAAGATCATTTGTTGCTAGTTGTTTCTATATAAATGGAGAATATTTCAGATTGTAAAATAAATAATAAATAGATAATAATAAATAATTTATTTCTCATACTGGTTCACTAAAAGATAAAAAGAACATTGGTTCATGTAAAAAATGGATTAAATTGTACAAATAAATGTTGTCTACTTTCCTTATTTTTTATTTTATTGTATTTTATTGTTGTAGGGCTCCTAGTCCCAGGTGTCAGCTTGGAGTCCTACTCACAGCATTTTAAAATTTTAAAACTTAACTCCCTCTAATATTATTTCCATGTTGTGTGAGGCCAGTTTTTAAAATAACCTTTTTGTGCATGACTTGCAAAACTGTGTTGTAGTTTGTGTACATCACTTAGTTGATTTAATCTGGGATTTAATCTTAAAATCAAAGTTCTAACATTTTACTACAACATGCAAAGTGTTAGAGATGCTGCAGCAGCTTCCTGTCTGTGTCATCTGACCTGCTCTGCCAGCGTACTCGGATATCTGCACAAACCTCTGCATGCAGCTGGAACACTAGAGGTTCATTTGGATTTCAAAAATAGGTTGTTAAAGCAAGAGAACAACTTTGTCTGTAAGAATGCCCTTCATAGAGAATTTATAAAAGAGAGAACAAAAGAAAAAAAAAAGGAAGTGCAAAATATATAAAAGTAAACCTATTAATATCATTAGAATTTTTAAAAAGAAATATTATAGTAAAATATACTAAAAACAAATACTAATTTATAATACTAATTACTAAAAACAGTATTAAAGGTATGTGGAAGGGATTAAAAAGCATTATTAGAAATGGATTTGATAAAGTAACGTTCCCAGAATATTTTGTTGAAAATAGAAAAGTTTTTCTGTATAATGGACTGGAATTATACTAAATATGTTCCGCCTGAATTATCAATAAGTCATATCAGAATAGAGAGTGCTAACATTAGGTTATCACGTAGGCAACGTTTTCCAGATTTACAAATTGTCAGCAACTGCAAAAGCTATTTTAAGGCTGTAGCTGTTTGTGAGAGATCATATATATGTTAAGAAACAAATGACAACCAGTGTTGAAGCAGTGTATACAGCTGTCCTACAAAAACTTACGGAAAAAAGCTATCTAAAACAACCTGGTCCTATGTAAAAAAATGACATTGCTCCCCTAACCTAATAACTGGTTGTTCCACTCTTGGCAGCGACTACTGCAATCAAACATTTTTGATTCCTGGAAGTCTTTTACATCACTGTGGGGGAAGGAATACTGGCCCACCATTTACACAATTGTTTTAATTCGTTCCATTTATGGTCATGCCATAGCAACTCAATCTGATTTTACATCTGGAAATTGACAAGGCCACTCCAGAACTGTTATTTTCTTTCTTTTGGGCAGCAGTGGACTTCCTGGCATTCTTTGGACCATTGTCCTGCTGCATAATTCAACATTCTGTCGAATGTATGGCCCTATCAATTATAGGAGGTTGTCAAAATCCTCAAGAAGCAAAGAAGTCCCAAACCATCCCATTACCACCTCCATGTTTGGCCGTCAGTGTGATCTTTTTGCTCAAATGCTGCATTAGTTTTATCCCAGATTTAATGAGACACACACCATCCAAAAAGTTTCACTCTTGTCTCATCAGTCCACTGAATATTTCCTCAGAAGATTTCGGGATCATCAAGATGTTTTTAGGTAATTATCACTTCTGACTTGTTTCACATGGAGGCCATTTTTGCTCTGTCTCTTTCTTATTGTTGAATCATGAACTCTGACTTTACCTGAGGCAAGTAAGGCCAGCAGCGCTTCAAATGTGGTTCTGGGTTCCTTTGTGACTTCCTGGATAAGTTGTCAATAAGCTCTTGGAGTAATTTTGGTAGGTCTGCCACTCCTGGGAAGTTTCTCCTCCGTTCCAGGTTTTCTACATTTGTGGATAATGTTCCCTGGACTCCCAAAACCTAAGAAAGGGCTTTGTGAGCCTTTCCAGCTTGACAGATGTAAATGAATGTGTTTCTCATCTGTTCTTGAATTTCTTTAGCTGGGAACATTTGTGTTGATTTGTGAGATTTTCTAGCCTGGTTTGTGAATGTGCCTGATATTGTTTTTAGCTGATCTGTAACAATGATAGGTTTTCTGTTACAACATATCTGGGCTCTTCTCAGCTGCAGCCATTTCTACTATATAAGATTTTATGTGGTAACCCTGATGGGAAATTAGACTTGCTTCTCATGGGAATGTAACTGAGACCACCAGCAGACTTTTTAGTAACTATTAGACAAGATCATAGGATGGTTGTATAACAGCTAGTGTCAGGATCTGGAGGTGTGATCTACCTGCTGCTAACTTTTCTTCACCACCAGGTGCGGCTGCCTGGAGGAGCTGGAGAGGGCCAGGTGTAGCTGTAAAGAGGAGGGGTTGCCAGCACTTCGTTGCCTGACCATTTTGCCCTTGCGGTACAGCTTCCTGGCCATTCTGATTATTTGGTGTTACCTGAGAGAAAAGACTTGTTTTTTGTGGGTACCCTTGCACTAATTTCTCCTTGTCCTGCAACCTTCAGGTGCTGACTCCTTGACCGGACTTGATCTAACCAGAACCACTGAGACTCTGTTGGAACACTCCCCTGAATCCTGGATCGTACCAGCTGGCAAACCCTCCGGAGAGACCATCCTGCTGAGTGAACCCTGTCCACCCTCCCAGCGCCATCCGCTCGGCACCACCATTCCAGCCGCTGTGGACTTAGGCAGGCTGTGTCCACACACACTCCGGGCTCTCCCTGGCGGACCGCCCCGCTCTCACCTGTAAGCCGCACATCATTGTCTGGCGCCATTCTGAGGTCCAGTTTCTAACCAGATTTTTTTCCCCGCAGCCAGTAGGTTTCCAGCCCCGATCTCCCGTTTCTCCTCCTCCTGGGCTAGTAAAATAATAAACCTAATCATAAGAACTGTATGTTGTCTCTGGGTGTCTCTGCATGTGGGTCAGGTCGGCAGTAAACACTATGACATCTAGTTTAAATTGCTGTTATTCTAGACCTAAGAGTGTCAAAAGTACAATATGCTGGACAATATAGTTAAGCTGGACCCTGTTGATTGCTGATGCTTTAAACAATTTGTTATTTATAAAACATTTGCTGTATGTTTTAACTATATCTGTGTTTTGTAGTTGTTTTGCAGAATGAGCTGTGTCATTGGAGTAGGTGTGCATTTCATTGATTTGGGTGAGGTAGTTGAAGGGGATTGCCTAGGGCACTTCCTAGAAAACATCCTCTGCAATCAAACACAATGATAGCATGGTCATTAAAGCAGATACTGGTACTTTTGGCAGTGTGTGCAAGTGCAAAATCCCACTGTGAAGTAAAATCAGTATCTCCATAAAGCTTGTCAGCAAAAAAGAACCATAAAGTGGAGAAAAATTTCCAGGTGGACATTCAGGGTTACAAATCACAGTTCTTGCTTGCGCAGATTCTTCTACCACACTTTTTCCTTCCACTCAACTTTCCGTTATATTGCTTGGGCACAATAGGGTGTGAACAGCCAATTTCTTTAGAAATGACCTTTGGTGGTTTACACTCCCAGTGGAGGTTGTCATTTGTTTTTCTATCGGTCTGATGTTATAGTTTGATTTTCTGAGAAATTGATTTTTGGGTTTTCATTAGTTCATAAGCCGTAATTAAAGTTGATAGAAACAGATTTCACTTGGTGTTGAATAAATCAATAGAACATGAGCTCTATTCTATTTATTGAATTACTGAAATAAATCAACTTTCAAAGAAATTCTAAATAACTGAGATTCACCTGGAGGTTTTCCACTGGGTTTAGGTCAAGACAGTTTGCTGATGTTACCATGGTGATTAAAGCAGGTATTGGCACTTTTAGCAGAGTGGACAGGTACCAAGTACTGGTGGAAAATGAAATCAGCATCTCCATAAAGCTTGTCAGCAGAGGAAAGAATGAAATGGTCTAAAGTTCCTGGTAGACGGCTGTGCTAACTATGGACTTGATAAAACACAATGAATAGCAAATGACATGGCTTCCCAAATCATCACTGATCGTGGAAACGTACCACTGGACTTTAATCACTTGGATTCTGTGCGTCTCCACTTTCCTCCAGACTTGGGGACCTTGATTTTCAAATGAAATGCAAAAATGTACTTTCAAACGAAACGAGAACAATCACAGTTCCACGCCTTGTGAATCTGCCTTAAATTCCTAGATGGGCTTGGCTTCAATTTCGCTTTGTTCGAGGCTGCAGTTACCGTAGTCTCTTTTGCACATTTTTCTACTAGGTTTTTACCTTCCACTAAACTTCCCATTAATATGGTTGGACACGGCACTCTGAACAGCCAGGAGTGACCTTTTGTGGCTAACTCTCCTGTCTGCTGGCCAAATATGTCAGCAGTATTCCCCATGAAAGTTTAAAACAAGCATTCTGCACGAAAATAATATTTCATTCATGTTATGTCTTATTCAAATTTTTAGACAAACTGAATATTGGGTTTGGATTTGCTATAATCTTATCACTTTCCCTAAACAAATAAAGACACACACACACAAACAAACAGGGAAATGCATTGTTTTCATTTTGAAACCAAATCATTAAAATACTTGCACATTTGAAATGATATTCTAATTTATTGTGATGCACCAGTATAACTTTGCACCACCAGGCTGCGCCACTGGGACCGGTTGGACACTAACTGTTACTGCCATGACGTCAACAAGCTTCAAGTAAACGAGTGAACTAACGGAGGAGATCGAGCCCTTACCGGAGCTACCGGGAGGCAGCAGAGGTACAGAACGAGTCCCCGCAGCGCGCCCCGGAGCAGCCGAACGGAGTAAACGGTCTGCTGTGCGCCAACCGCAGGAGGAACCAAACGATGCGAGCGCAGCTCACCGCCGCCCAGTAAGCAACCAAACCAGTGCCGACGAGATCCGAAGGGAAGGAGGTTCACTGTCAGTAGACGCAAGGAGACCGGACACGAAGCAAGCTGCGGTGGCCCCACCGTGCTGCTTTCTGCGCTGTGGATCAACCCGAGAGGATCGCTGATTTAATGCTTTAACGGAGCGTCTGCGCCCGGTTTGAGAGAGAAGGAGCTGCCCAGAGAGAAACAGAGGGGTCGAAGGCAGAGCTCAGAAAAGGTGGAAATACATTCACACGATTTAAGGATCTGCAATCAGATTTTTTTCAGCCTCTGATATAAATCCGCTGATCTGTTGCGTTTTCGTTGCGTGAATCCTGGTACCTGTAACACCATCAAGCTGTGTTCTCTAACCATGGGATGTACCCTGAGCGCAGAGGAGAGGGCGGCTCTGGACCGGAGCAAAGCCATCGAGAAGAACCTGAAGGAGGACGGACTGACTGCGGCCAAGGATGTCAAACTGCTGCTGCTCGGTAAGACCCAGCCGCAAGGCCGAGAAATGAAGCAGCCGGCGCTGTGGAAGGTGTGGCGCTGCTGATAGGCAGTGATGGTGTGGAGGACTGGGCGAGCTTTGCTGGAAAATGGGCTAAAATTACATCAGAAACACGACGCTCCAGTAAGATAAATAAAACAAACACGACGAGGAATAGAAACGATTGGCGTATTAAATTGCCATTTTCTAAAATACACCCTACATTCTCTAATCCCATTCTAATGGATGTGCATAGTTAAATAATCAGAAAGGTGTGGCAGGTGGTAAAATGTTAACAGAACCAACAGAAGTGGGAACTGCAAATGGGAAAAATGGCAGCTTCCAGCAGCTGCAGTGTTGGCTCAGATCATTATTTCTTTTAGCGAACTTAACCTTAAAGGATTTAATCTGTCAAGCTCACAAGATGGAGGGTGGAGAGATAAAACGAACTGAAAGGTGTAGCCACTTTCTCCATCCTTTTAATCTTCACCCCCTGCTGCTCAGCTTCATGTTTGAAAAGGCTGAAGCTCCCATTTCTTTCTCTGTTCCTCCCACTCCCTCCTCTTCCTCCCCTGTGTCGATCACACACACACACACACACACACCCTGTTTACACTGATTTCTTCTGTCTTTCTCCCTCAGGGGCTGGAGAGTCAGGGAAAAGCACCATCGTCAAACAAATGAAGTAAGTCCTCCATAATCATGGTCCAATAACTCTGTAAAGGTTCCCCACATCCTTCCATTTCCTATTTGTCTCCTTCTATGGTTTTTAATCTATAAATGTACAGTACAAGTCTTCAGTGAATCTGCATCTGCAGCTTCATGGCCTGCATGTCAATTTTTTTGGACTCCACAGAACATTGTCACTGAAACTTACGCTGCTCTGAGTGGGAAGAGGCACACGGATGGGTCTGGATATGTAGAAATTCAGTTGGTTTGATCAATAAATCCTAGAACAGCTCAGTGAGGAAGAGCTCAGTTAATGTAGACCACAGGGTGTTGTCACTGCTGTGCTGAACCTTCAGTGCTTGGGAGACCAAACTACTGCAAAAGCTCAGTTTTGCAATTTCAACTGCTTTTGTTTCATAGAACCGCACTGCAATGCCTCCTTCCTTTTCCTGTGTCTCTTTCATCTTGGTGGGTGAATCATTTGGCCCCTATTTGGTAAAAGCCCACTTTCTTCAGAATCTGACAGTAGTTTTCAAAAGTATTCATACTACATGAACTTTGCCACATTTTGTTATTTTACAACCACAGATTTTGTTGGGACCTAAAAACCAGGACAATGCAATGCATAATTGTAAAGTTGTGGGACAATGATAGTGTTGTGTGCATTTGTATTCACCCCCCTTGAGTCAAGGTCTTAGGTCTGGACTTTGACTAGACTGACATGAATATGCTTTAATCTAAATCATTCCATTGTGGCTCTGGTTGTATGCCTGGGGTTGATCTACTAGAAGATGAACCTGCACTTCAGTCTCAAGTCTACTGCATGATTGTCTTGTATTTACTGTAACTCCATCTATATTCCCTTCAACTTCAACCAATATCCCTGTCTCTGCTTGAAAAAGCATTCCCACAGCATGATTCTGCCACTCCCATGTCTCACTATGCAGATGATGTGCCCCTTTGGTACTAGTGGACAATTTTAAATGTGACTTCTTTACAACAATGGTGTTAAATTCTTTAACAATGGTCAGATGTTTGGAGCTCTATTTTATTTTCTATGTTATATTTGACATAACAGATTCTCCCACCTGAACTGTGGATCTTTGCAGCTTCTCTACGGTTACCAGTGGCCTCTTGGTTGCTGCTTTTAAACCACAACCCTTTCTCTGACTTGTCTGCTGTGTTCCTTGATCTTCATGGTTCTGTTTGTTCTGTAATGTTTTTAACAAACCTCTGAGGTCAGAAAAAGAACAGTTTCATTTATGCTGAGATAAAATTACACAGTAATGTTTACTACTTAATGGGCTTTTGAAGGTAGTTTGGTGCACTTAAGGATTACATTAAGATATCAGAGTAAAGAGGGAAGGGTGAATATTAATACGCAACATATTTACTCCATTAAAATACATTAAAGTTTGTGGTTGTAATGTGGCAAAATGTAAAAAGGTTTAAGGAGTGTTCAGGATTTTGCAGTGCAAAGGAGCAGTTTCTAAGCTTCCTGCCACATGTTAAACATCTCGAGAACTTTGACAGAGCTGCAGTTTTTCATTATCTACTGTTTAGAAGGGAATGTCCAGCTTTCCTCCATGTTTAGAAAAGTGATAATCCAGCCGGTTTAATGTTTGATCAGGATTTTATTTATTAAAAAACACTGCATCAAAGTACTTACTCTTGGTTGATTCATTCATAGAAAAACATTCTTCAGAATTTGACCTTCAGGTCCCCAATAAGAGTAGATCAATCAAAAACTGGCCCATTCTGAACACTGGTGGACTGATGTGTTCATCTCTAGTACAGATGATAAAATCATGGGTTGCTAATACCCATAGTTATATGGACGAGGTTTATGAACTCTTTTCTAGATGTAGTGAAATCCGTCAGCTTTTCCAGACCCGTTGCTCCGGACCCAATTATCTTTAACAAACCACTTCAGAAAACAACATTGTTTTCCATACTGCTGGTGGTGTCCAACTCCAGCCCTCAAAGGCCAGTGTCCTGCATGTTTTAGACCAGCACAGCTAATTTAGATGGCTGTTACCTCATCAGCATGTTACCAAGTTCTGCAGAGGCCTGGTAATGACCCATTCATTTGATGCTGGTGGGCCGAACCAGGGGAAAATGTTAAATATGCAGGACAGCGGCCTTTGGGGAATGACATGAGGGACCACTATTTTGACGAAGCAGGGAAAAAAAATATCGAAAAAATGTTTGGTTCCAGTAACAGTTCAGTCTTTTTCATTTTTTTCCTTTTCATTAAAACAGTTTCAGACTTTTTTCCAGACTCTATGCCTTGTTATCTTTTCTTTATAATATACATGAGAATTTCTAAAAATTAAGTACTTTTTACACTGATTTCTGTTTAAATTACACAATTTATGGTGGTTTTACAACTTGAGTTTAACATTTTAGCTATCTGTGTCTTGATTTGTTTTATGGATAAATGCGCACACAATTAAAAATCACAAAAAGGATAATTGACTTCTTCACTGCTAGGGTTAGGCAATAAGATTAAAACATGATGTTGGGATATTGCTGAATATAGCGATAAGGATATTGATTGCAGCTAACCCACATTTCCCTTCCGTCTTTCTTTCCTCTCCATCATCATGATGCCTCAAGATTACAGACTTTAAAATAGAGCTTATTTTATTTTGTTCAGATGCCTAAAAAAGGTGCAAAACTGTGAAAACGCCCTTTATTACATAGCTAGGTCAGAAGCCACCCGCAGCTATGTTGTTTGATGGTTTGTGGAGTATACAGATAATAAAACCAAAGTACCCTGTGAGTTTGTAAGCAGAAATGCTTTGTATTCAGATGTGCAGAGTGTTGTTAAAGTAATTAGCAGAAATCCAGATCCAATCTGAGTCAGGAAAAGTTTGGACTTTTGGAAGCCATGTGGAACCATGCAACAAAAAAAAAAAACAGCTTAGGTTTGGTCTGACTTAGAGACTCTGTAATAACTGGATTTTTCCTCTCATCTTGAGGTGTTAAGCTGTCCTCACTGATCAGGGGTAAGTTCTGATTTAAAACCAACCCAGTGCTTCTGATTTACTTCTGCAGAGACTGAACCTTCACCTGTTTGAGTGTCTTAATTAAAGCTGCCTGGTAATTATATCTCCTATGGTATCATGATGATGTACTTAATGATATTGCTGTAGGGACTTACCTGTGCTACTTAGTGGAGATCTTTCTGGATCCTTGGCATGCTTTCCCTTTCCCAGTGTTTTTGTGGTTACAGTATCAGTGCAGTAATCCCATAATAAACCAACAGGATTTACTGGAGTTTCTCGTGAAAGCCAGATGGGTCTGCTGCATCAGTGACACGCTGGGCCACCCTTCCCCTCTTTCTGATCGGTAATTCAGTCGTGACAGATGGTTTTCCTTCACCCTCCTCTGCTGCGTAATTTTTCAGATGCCTTGTGATGACGTGAAATGTTTTAGCCCTTAATGGGCTTTGGCTGTTGTCATAATGTGACACATTTCTCTATTCATGACTTAGTGGCCCTAGATGAACCTGTTTCACAGCTGCTAGTGGTCATCTCAGCATCACTGGTGCTTATTGAATGATGAGTGTTCCCAGTGGCTTCCCTAAATCTACACACAAAAAAGTTCCTGAGTGTTAAAATTACTGTGTTGCTTTGGATGCTTGTGGAGGACAATAAGTATAAATAATTTTGTTACCTAACTAATAGACATTTTTCCCTCAAATATTTAGTCATAGATGTTTGAAAGGGATGTCCTTAACATTTCCGGTGGGAATCATGGTGTTATTCCCAGCACCTTGGCAGTGGGTGTCTCTGTATGTGAAGAAGCCACTCACGCCAGTGGATTAGATTTAATGGGGTATCACAGCTGTGTGTCTGATCCCAGTGAGGGGATGTGAGCCGTCCATTTCCCCTCTGTACAAGAATTGTGTCGATCACAGATGCTGTTGGTTTTAACTGAGTTCATTTTGTTTTTAGGTAATAGATTCTTTAAATGTGCTTTTAGCTGTGGCCTGATGTTGACTCTGTACAACTTGCAACACAGCTTCTCGCTTAATGAGGTGATACCATCAGAGTCACAATAACTCATTATCATCTCATCGAAGAGTGACTCAGACACTGCTCCAGCAGAACTCTAGAAATGTAGGGAGGTTTTCCTCGACTGCTTTCTTTTAGAAGCAGAAATGTAACAAATAGTATTACCACTGCCTAATCTATACATCATAGTGATTATTAAAGCTACAATGATTTATACAGGTTCATTCATGCGTAAGTGAAATTAAATTTTTGCATGAGTTTAGTTTTTTCTGAGTTTAAAACAAGTAGCAGAAGTGTGATTGTACAGGATTAAAAGCCAACTGTGTCTGAGTGAGAGCCAGACTTGGTGTAGATGCTAAACGGTACATAACTGAGTCATCAGCAAGTGTCAACATTATTAGCCTAAAGAACAAAGAGAGGTGGTTCTAATACTGACCCCTGAGAGACACCATTAAAAACTTTTTTTCTTTTTCTTTAGATAATAAAAAATGGCTTTACATACTTTCCATACTTTCCATTTATCTTTTATTTAATTTTATTTCTTGTGAAGTTTATATTTTTACACTTAAAGTCAGTGAGCACCTGAAGCTCAGCCAGCAAACCACCAGTGCAGAGCAACCTATCTTGGCATCTCATTTAAAGGATTTTAAACCTTAGAAATAAGTTGTTTTGTGGTTTTGGCTTGGTATAACTCTGTACCAGTGATGGGGCCAGGCCTAGTTTCAAACCGGTGCTGACTGTAAAACTCATTTAATAGAAAACTAGTTTAATGTTTCTGGTGTTGGTGATTACAGGTTTTGTTTGTAGTCTGAATCTGGACCTTGGAACAAATAAGAGTTGGAGATCTTACAAATATGAGAATGCTTTTTGGAGTTGTTGGAAGGGAAGAAAATATTGTCTGTAAGAAATTAATAACGAAGCATTTAATTAGCAAATATAGTGGCAACAATCATGTGATATAAAGAGGAGATGATAAAGGCAGTCATGTTTATATAACAGCTGGATGAAATGGCAAAATGTCTGAAATTTGCAGCTGATTTGGTGAGTGACATCACAAATAAATCTTGTTTTTGCTGCTGGAGGGAAATACACACTGAGATTTGAAGCTGAATAGATGGCCATAAAATGCCATGATATGTTTCATGCAGCCATATCACAGCCTTTTTGTCATGAAACGGTTAGTTTGTCCTCAATTTCTAAAGAAAATGGTTGGTTGCAAAAGTTGAAGGAGCTAAAGAGAAATGCATAAAAAAACAGAACTGGGTTAGATAAAGTAATGTCCTTACCAAACCCTTATAAAGAGTACTACCCATAAATTAGACTAAATTCATTGAATTTCTTTGGATGTTGGCTGCTTAAAACATAAAATATTTATTTGTTAGACTACCAAGTTTTAAATCATATACCATGAGAGGTAGAAGTGCAGTCATTTGACGGAGGATGAGAAGGCATTAACTCATTTAGTCACCAGGACCAGCTTTGTACAGTCCGTTGTCTTCTGGATTATTCCCCTTTGGTTTCTCCAGGGCTGTAGGTAGACATAAGAGTCACCTCTGACCCCTTTTTAATGTTCATTATATTCCTAAGGCAACTCCTCTTTCAATCATTAACAGACTTCAGCCCGCATAAAGCAATATAAACAGAGGATGTCATACCATAAACACCGTTTATAGTCTTGGAATTGCTGCAGTATGGGTTGTCTTCTCTCCAGATAATGACATCTAAATGCTTGGATTGTTGGGAACATTTTCACCAAATATGCACCAGCATTTGTTCACTGAAAAATCTGAAGTTGTCCTAACAACAGAACTCTGTCATTCATTTACATTATTTTAGCTGATAGTAGGAAATGACAATATAGTTTATGTCCACTGAGGTTGCAAACCCAATAGATTTGTATTGCTTCATAAATGTTACATACACTTACCGGCCACGTTATTAGGTACACATCGCTAATACTGGGTAAGACCCCCTTTGTGGCTTCAGAACTGCTTCAATGTCATGAGAAGATTCTTCAAGGTGCCAGAAACATTCCTCAGAGATTTTGGTCTGTGAACATGATTACACCATACGATTGTTGCAGATTTGTCGGCTGTACATACATCATGTGTATCTCCTGTATCACCACAATACACAGATACTCTATTGGACTGAGATCTGACTGTGGAGGGCATTGTAGGATATTGAACAAATTGTTATCTTCAAGGCAAAAGTTTGAGATGACGGCTGATTTGTGAAATGGTACAGTATTGTGTTGGCGGTAGCCATTAGAAGATGAGTACCCTATGGGATGGATAGTGTTGGTAACAGCACTCAGTTAGCCTGTGGTGATTATGCACACTTGGTACAAAGGGGCCTACAGAATATCTCCCATACCGTTACATCAACACCACCACCCTGAACCTTTGAAACATGGCAGGGTGGCTCCATGCTTTAATGTTGTCTACTCAAATGTAGCAATCTGTTGTTGTCGTGGAGATTCATCATTGGTTACACAGTGTATATTTATGCACAAGAACATGAAACAAGAAGGAACAAAAATCTAAATAATTTAAACTCATTGATTACTTTTCTGTACGATTGTTGGTCTTGTTTCAACTTCAGTGGCATTCTGGAACACCTCCTGGGCATAGGTTGGTCATGGGACAGCAAGCAGTAACATTTTAAGGAGGGATGTCATTTCTCACCATTACATGGAAGAACCTCGATGATAGATACCCACACAGCTAAAAAGGAGTGAATGCCGGTGATAAACTGTGCAGAACAATTTGTAAAAATGAGTGATCTTTTTGTGTTGTATGTCTCCTTTGGTTAATGCTGGAATGTCACCTTAGCATAAATTTTACACTTAATTTGATGTCAAAGCCTGCATCCTTCACACACAGTACTCACGGCTAGTGTGGCTACTAACAGAGAAATGTGCTGCAAAGTGACATCACCAAACGTGACATCACTATACTTATTAAACTCTGATACTTCAGATCAACTAGTTATCTTGTGTATTATTTGTTAGAATATTGGCTTTAAACCCGACTTATTAGGGGGCTTTGCATGGTGTATTAGTAGAAGAGGCGCTCCTTATACAGAATCAGAATCAGAAACAGCTTTATTGCCAAGTTCGTGCATACAAACAAGGAATTTGACTCCGGTACACTTTGCTCTTTTGTTCTGTTTTTGCATTACAGAATATACAAATTTACAATGTACAATATACAATGTACAATGCAATATTCTGCATTACAGAGATTATAGTCCTCCACGCAGCCGTCCTGGGTTTGATTCCCAACTCTGAATTCAGACATTAATCCAATTTAATCCTTAATACACTGCCTGGCCAAAAAAAAGTCCCCACCTGGATTTAACAAAGCCAATATGTATGAGCCTGCTATTGGATAATTACTGCATGGGCGATTATGTTTCAGCTGGCAACAACTTATTTAACCCCAACTGGTGCAATAAGTTGCTTTTCATTTCTTAAACAACCATGTTGAAAGACACATCCTGTGATCATGGAAAAGATGTCAGTCTGTTTCAGAAGGGTCAAATCATTGGCATGCATCAAGCAGAGAAAACATCTAAGGAGATTGCAGAAACTACCAACATTGGGTTAAGAAGTGTCCAACGCATTATTAAAAACTGGAAGGATATTGGACCCATCGTCGTCGAGGAAGAAATGTGGCCGGAAAAAAATCCTGAATGATCGTGATCAGCGATCACTTAAACGTTTGGTGAAATCAAATCGAAGAAAAACAACAGTAGAACTCCGAGCTTTGTTTAATAGTGAAAGTAAGAGCATTTCTACACACACAATGTGAAGGAACTCAAGGGTTTGGGACTGAACAGCTGTGTAGCCTTAAGAAAACCACTAATCAGTGAGGTTAATGGGAAAAATGGCTTTAATTTGCTAGAAAGCATAAAGATTGGACTCTGGAGCAATGGAAGAAGGTCATATGGTCTGATGAGTCCAGATTTACCCTGTTCCAGAGTGATGGGCGCATCAGGGTAAGAAGAGAGGCAGGTGAAGTGATGAGGTCAGCTGACTACCTGAATATACTGAATGACCAGGTTATTCCATCAATGGATTTTTTCTTCCCTGATGTCACTGGCATATTCCAAGATGACAATGCCAGGATTCATCGGGCTCCAATTGTGAAAGAGTGGTTCAGGGAGTATGAGACATCATTCTCACACATGGATTGACCACCAGAGTCCAGACCTTAACCCCATTGAGAATCTTTGGGATGTGCTGGAGAAGGCTTTGCACAGCGGTCAGGCTCTACCATCATCAATGCAAGATCTTGGTGAAAAATTAATGCAACACTGGGTGGAAATAAATCTTGTGACACTGCAGAAGCTTATCGAAACATTGCCACAACGAGCCTTCAGTTAGTGTTAAAAGTAAAGTTAGGGGGAAATTATGAATATGGGGTCCATAAAGAGATATTTAGGCTGTTATGCTTGAAATGTATGTGGAAACTTACTCTTGCACACAGCAGTCGCCAAACGTTTGCTTTTGAAGGTAACTGCTGGAACTGTTCCGCATAAAAATGGTGAATGTTTGCGCTAGAGAGATTACAGAGATTCATGCAGTAAGACCTCAGTTTGAGATCATCATTGGGAAAAATAATTGTACAAAGTTCTCAAAAACAGTTAACCAAACTCATAAACAAGCTCAGTTGAACCTGTTTGTGCACAAACCGAGGTTTGACTGCTGTTATATGTCAGGTTATATTTCTGTTTGATCAGAGCTCTTGAAGAACATCTGATGTGGAATTTGTTAAACTGTTGTTACTCGCAGAGTATAAAAATATTTCAGAAGAGGCACGAGACTTCTCCGGACTGATTAAAGGCAGCTGGTTGTGCCACTTAATAAACTCACCTGATAATAAAATGAACCAGCCTTGACATATTTCCATCTAATTATTTTAATTAGACTTCCTCAGCAGTGAAGACCACAAACCTTTGCCCAGTCTTGCATTATGACCTAAGTAAAGATGTCAAATTAAGCCCCTATCCTCTGTTTTGCTTTTTTTCTGTCTACGGCTTTCTCGCTCAGTGTGAGTTTGGGCCTCACTGACGTAATCGGAGGCGACTGGCCGAAGGGAGAACAAACGCTGTCCATCCCTCACGGCTGCATCGCTTCCCACAGGCTGTTCCCACCGTGCGTGTGCGGCTTCTCTCCCTACCGCAGGAGATAATTAGGTTTAAGCCTCAGAGCAGGAGAATGAACAGAGGGAAGGAGAGGGAACATGGAGGAGAAAAGGTGGTGATGTTTCATACTGAGCGGCAAAGGGGTGGATATAGCTGGAAGGAGACAGAAAGAGAGAATTTAACGACAGAAAATAAATGTTCAAAGCACAGAACTGGATTAAAATAGCAAAGTCAGAATATCCCCAGTAATTATTTTCTCCTCCAAGTTTGACATAGTGGTAGATGTAAGGATGAAGACAGAGGAGTGATATGACTGCAAAACGAAAGAGAGGACAGCTCAACGTAGCGGACAGGAAAATTAAATTTTTTTCTTTCAGAGGCTGGTGAAGTGAGGTGGAAGTGTGAAAGAGGCTGGTGAAGGGGAAAAAGGAGCAACCAGAGGCGATCTAAGCTAAGAAAGGCCGGTGGGTGAAATAACATGTTCTCAATTATTAAGCAAGATGGAGGAAGTGCCAGAGAGCTGAGAGAAGGGTTGTTATGGACTGGGGGGGCAAAGGTCGCTCTGCTCCTGGACTCTGTTCTCTGCAGTAATTATTAGCCTGCTTTTTCAGAGATGAATCAGTAAACAGAGGGAGTGCTTGTGTGAGGCACTAATTCAATCTGTTCATTTGAATCAGTCCATCAACCTAATGCTTGTTGTTCATTGGCTACAGGTATCTGTGGGTGTGCTCAATATTGCACTGACTTGATTGGCTACCTTGGATAGCTGTAATATAAATGTGAGGCATGGTGATAGCTGATTATTTTAAATGTGTATCCTACATTTAGCATGTTCAACATGTGCATTAAATCTTTGTATCCAATTCTCATATTTTTACTGAGACAAATACAAGTCAAGTCAAGTTTATTTATATAGCGCTTTTCAGCAACAAGGCATTTCCACCTATTAGTCAAAGTACCTGATTTAAATGGGTGGGTTGTTATGGGTCTCCTTCTGAACTTCGAACGAAGCTGAGGCGATAATTCAGCCATTTGAATCCGGTGTTGGAGTACGGACACATCTAAATGGGGTTTAGAGAGAGGAGGAAGACATGCAGTAAAAGTCACCAGGCTGGGTCTCGAACCCACAACAGGACGCCTTGAGGACGAAGGCCTCTGAACATGGGTCACGCGTGCTACCACTGTGCCACCATTGCATCCATTCTGGCAGCATTTTTAAGACTTTAAGATTTTATTTGACTTTCTGTGGTTGCTGATCTCTGAACTTGTTGACGTATCTGGGACCAAAAAAAGTTACCTTCGCCATTTCACACTTCCTCATTGATTATAAGGTACTGTGAAAATGTGATGAAACGAAAACATAAAGCTGTGTGATATCAGTGTAGGTATCTGAAGAGAGGTTCTAATACACTATAATCAGACTTGAGGGGTAGGGGTTTTGTATAGCATAAAAAGTGCCCTAGACTAGAGCCATGAGGACCCCTACATGTTTCTTTTTTTTCAATCAGGTTTGTAATTGCGAAAAGACACAAAGGTTTTCTGGTCTGACCAGCAAGATTTGAATGTATTAAGCAAATATGTCCGTGTTCATCAATACTGAAAATTACTTTTTGTAAAACTCGATTCCATTGAAAATTTGCAAATTATGTCCCCGATACTGGAAAATACACTTCTTTAAAGTATTTTTGAATTGAATTGAATTGAATTTGTCAAAGTAGATCACTGTCCTCTGTGTCATTCTAGTCTATTTCAAATTTACAACAGAGACTCCTGAAAAACCTCTTACTAAGACCTGAACTGCGTGAATGTTCTGTCTTCTGTCCCTCTATCGTCTGTTTTCACTGTGAACTGTCTCTGTTTGTGTGAGATCTGCTCAGCACTTTGACTGTGTGTGTGGTCTATGTTCTAATCAGGGCTTTTTATGAAACACAAAGCTCCTTTGTTACACCAACGTGTGGTAGGTTGGTGTGTATGTGCGCCTTTGCACACTTTAAGGAGAGTGTGTGTTCCTTCTTTCCTCTGTTCTTCTGTTCATGTGTTGGTGTGTTAGTGTTAGACCTATTTGGCAGATTTGATGTCTGTTCATATAGCGGAACGACAAAGGAATCCTTTCATTCTGACCCTACTCAGCTGATCTGGAGTCAGCTGATGGTGACTGTGGCTTGGTTTGCAGCTGGAGGAAGGGAGGTCTGGATCACACCTAAGTGAGGACAGAGGTTCCAGGAAAATTGTGCATTAGGGCCGTTTTAAAAGTACTTTGGATTGCAAATGTTCAGATGGCATAATGGAGACTGGATTTTGTTTGTTTGTTTCTATGTTTTCAAACATTTTAATTAAACAGGAAGTTGTCAGAGAAAGGGGAAAGACATGTAGCAAATGTCTCAAGGTCAGGGTTTGAACCCTGGGCGGCTGCATCAAGGACTGATGGCCTCTGTAGATGGGGCGGCTGCTGTACCACTACAACAAGCCACACCCCATCGTTTGTTCTTTTTATGGGAAGTTTATCACAGTTGCTGCATGTTTTTAGCATCATAAATTCCAACGACATCATGTCCAGTCCTGTTATAATAAGTTATAGCTAGAAACAATTTAATCTTCTGAGAATTGTTGGCCAATTTATTTACTTGTCTATGCCTTTTTAAACTTTTGCCTCAGTACACATACAAATAGAAAATTTGAAGTTTAGTCTTTTAAATTTACCCTCTCTGAAAAAAGTTAAATGCCTTGAAAGGATGGTCCTATTTAGACATACACCTTTTGTCCCATTACAATCACAAACTTCAATGTGTTTTGGTGGGAATTTATATGATTAACCAGCACAACGTAGAGCACAATTCTTCGGGAGAAAGAGAAAGGATACATTGTTTTATAAGAAAAGTTTACTAATTGTAATATGAGAAGTGTGGTGTGCATTTATATTTAGCTTTCTTCACCTTATAGCCACTGAATAAAACCCATTGAGCCTTTGGAAGTCCACCTGTGAATGAGCAAAAGTTTATGTCTAGATCTGTAAACCTCGTGGAGATATACTGCAAAAGACTTGCAGTTGTAACTGCAGTGAAAACAGGTTTTACACCGTACTGACCCAGGGAGGCTAAAAAACAAATGCATGCCACACTTTTTAGATTTCTATCTGTTAAAAGTTTGGAAAACCATGTAGAAATTTCACTCCACTTTACAATTGTGCTGTACTTTGGTTTGGCATATCCCTGAAAATCCTAATGAAATTCATTAAAGTTTTTAGGTTCAGTGGCTGTGATTATCCTCTAAAGGTGCAGTAGATTAATAAACATCCAGACAAGTGATAAATATGTAATGATTTGGTTTGCAAAGGTATGGAAGATCTTGAATAGTGGAGCAATTATGTCATCTAGCAGATGCCACAGGACCCAACAGTCAGTCAAAACAGTTATTGAGATTCATCATGCACAGTGGATCATTTATTGTGCATTTATGCATTCTAACGCTGCATGGTGCATTCATATTGCCATTAGTTTCACCCCTGGGCCACAGAGACATCTGTATTCCCCACATGCCTTACAACTGCATGGTAGACAACCACAGCCACACCAGAAATGTGATGTGTTGCAAACTCTGTCATGTGTTCATACTGATGTTCAGTCAGTCTATCTCCTCTGTGTCTGGAGACCTTCACTCATTATTCTGACTGACAGATGCTCCAGCCACTGCCTGTAACCCTATTGTTCCTGTAACTGATTCTTCAGGTAAACTGTAGTCAAGTATGAAGACTTCACCTAAAATAGCTGATTGCGTGCGTTTTTATATGCATGGGTCTGTTAAAGCAAAAACGGATTTTCTGTGGTGTGCACATTTTTTTCTGGTTGTGGAATATGACAACCTTGGCATTAAGCACAGGAAAGTTTTCAGAAGGTTAGACAGAGTAGCTTTAGAAATCCAGGGCGTTAAAAGGAGACATTTTTCCAGATTAGAGGAATGACACCTCTAAGAATCCAAATGAACAATGGAGAATAATTTCCACAGATTTTACCAGACAGTGATGTTTCATATAGATTCTGTTGTGATCTAAGGAATTTCCTTATTTTTATCAAAAACTGGGTTCTCATTTCCTTCCAAGTAATTCATTCTGTGAATGCTGAAGGCATTCACACCATAATGATCCTGTTTCTCTTTATTATTATTATTATTATTATTATTATTATTATTATTATTATTATTATCTATATCTAACGCTTTTTTTGGCACCTATCTCCTCCTTGATACTTTGTGCTATTTCAGCCATTCAACTTTTAAAATGTTCAGCTCATTTAGGACATTACGGATATGACTTTTGGTATTAATACTTTTTATACTTTT
>JAHUTJ010000635.1:0-29645 GCA_036250325.1 Characodon lateralis
TACAAATAAACTGATTTAAACGTTGTTCCTAAAGTTAACATGTTAGTGTTTAAATTGTTACATTTTTACAAATAGATTTACACATTTTGTTTTATCTATGAACACAAAACTTTAACAATTTAAATGGATGAATAATGAACAAGATTATAAAGCAAGAAAATAAACCATCAGGGCTCCATTTGTTCGGCTTCACAGCTCTGCTTCATGCTATCACTGTTGCTAGGCAACATAAATTACGCTGAGGTAAAGGCAGGGGAAACGCGGACCATCATAACACCGGCTGCACCATGCTGATCTGGCATGTTTAGCTAATAGCTACAGGTAGCATAAGTGTTGCTGTTTTACCATCATTTGTTTACATGGCGTTTCTTATAGATGCTCATTTGATTTAGTGATGGACATCCGCTAAGCTCATGTATGCTGCACTGCTCCAGCTCAACATGCCGTAAAGGAAGTTTAACCTGATGTGAAATGTAAATTGATGAATCTGTGTTTGATTAATCTAAGGCTATCCTCAAGGACCCGGATGTGTGACACAAAAAACTGAATTTTAGAACTGAAAGTGAATTTTAGAACTGAAAGTGAAAGTAGTCAAACTGAATTTTCAAAACAACGAAATACATTTTCAATGCAAATTAATTCAGTTTCAAACCAATAAATTCAGTTTCAAACCAATAAATTCAGTTTTAAACCATTAAATTCAGTTTCAAATCAATGCATTTAATTTCAAGATTCAGATACAGATTCAGTCTGAGAAATTCAATCCAGTTTGTGATGGCATAAGTTTCTTCCCATATATGTACAAGCACTGAAGAACATAACTCACCAACACACAAACTTAATTACTAAATCAGACTCCAAGTTATACAGGATGAAGAGCCTGTCTCTTCTAAAAGGGCTTAGCCAAAAAAGACACATTTCCGAAATGAGTCAGACTTCCCAACAGTACTTCCTTTCTTACTTCAAAATAATTCTCAAACATAGACACAACATGATGTTAAGTTTAAAGCACTTGCTTTATTTTCCAAAGCACATTGTTGAACAAAATAGCGTGCTAACAGCAACTAGACAGAACTTTGCATGACAGGAAATATTGTGGCCTTTTAATATCATATATTAAAATAATATATATCACACATTACATCCCTTGGTCCCCTACAGCACTATGACAAATTCAGAGTGATTTATTTGCTTTGAAGACAAAGTCCTACTTGTAGACGCACAGGCTCTTGCAAGCAAAAAAAAACACACACTGGCCATTAATGTCCTCCAAACTTCGCACTTTTGAAACTTTAGCATTCAAAATGCGAAACATCCCACTGTTGCTACAACTGTCCCTGTACAAATCTGTCCATACGTTTGGTGAATCAGTGTTCAGTCCTGTGTCCAGTAAAGCTCACACATTGTCTGTGCCCTTCCTTCATCACCCTCATAATGGTGTGAAGGGGGTATCGAGGGCAGAGACCCAAGGTTAGTGAACAAGGCATATCTAGTTTCTGTTGTGTAACGGCAATACCTCCAGATTTCCTGTGCACATGTTTTGTGTAATGGTCATGTCCCAGTTATTGCGTGGGCCATTAGAGGACATGAGACAAAGGAAACTCTACCTGATTCCTACTTCCTTCTCTTGCGGTTGCTTTGACTTGGAGCCGGACTTCAAAGCTGTCTCAGAGTGTGAAGATGTGGCTGCCGTTCAAACATTGGCTTTATGTTTGACTGGAGGATTAAAGCTGACTTTGACATTTCTTGTGTCACCTTGCATTATTTTACACTGAACATCTTCCTGAGGTCATGCATTTGGGACCTCATTTGAAAAACACCTAGGCATGATGTGGCAGAATGTGACCCTGTGTCCCGACACCTCTCTGGTCACACACCTCCATCCTCCTCTTGTTTTAAAAGCCTGGGCCGTGGCACACTAATCTCCACATACCCGTTTTACCAGTCTGCCTGCCCCACCCTGACCCCACCTCGCCTCTCTGTGTTTGGTTTGGCACTTGGCAGGACATCCATCAGACCACCTGCCACTTCGGCCTGCAGCCTGCATTCAAACAGAGCCCCTAAAGCATGCTAAAGGGTAAGCCACGTGTCCACAGAACCCTCTAAATGGGTGACAATACCACTGTCCTCGCCCATCTACATTAAGCACCAGTACAATCCAGTGGCTGCTTCGAATGGAGGGGAGGGCCAAGGGAAGGCATTTAAAGGGTTGAAACAGGTGTGTGTTGGTTTTTCTTAGCAGTCCCCTTTGCTTTGTGCCAGTAAAATAAAACTAGGGAACAAACCAAGAGACTGGCTGTATTCAAGGCAAAAATACATCAATGTGTGAAGGTCACAGGATGACATAGACATGCAGTGCCTTACAAAACCCAATGAACTTTTCCACATTTGCCCCATTTCCATGGGCTCCACTTTGACTGGCACCACTCCACTCACACGTTTTGTGATCGTTTCCATTGCTGGCTTTTTCGGCCCGGGGAACTGGCTTTCCTGGTATCTGCTTGTCAGCAGGTCCCATCGGGGCTGAGCAGGGCCGCAATGTGACGTGAACAGACTACTGTTGCATGAGCATGGTCAGGCCTATGTCAGCGGCAAGAGAACGTGTTAGAAGAGGTAGCGGAGAGAATGATAAGCCATGGAATTTACTGCACACAGTGCAGGGAAAAGCTAAATAAAACTCAAGAGTGACAACAAAATGATTAAGGACCATGGGGCTCTTGATGGCTTTTTTGATTAAAGCTCGCTGTGGCCTGTCTGTCAGTTTAGGTAGAAGGCTTGTAGTTGTGCCAGACTTTTTCCATTTTCAGATGATGAATTGAGAGAGCAGTGTGATATGTTCAAAGCTTAAGGTATAATTTTACAACCTAAACCTACTTTAAACTTTTCCACAACTTTATCACTGACCCTATCTGTTGTGTTACTTGATCTTCTACTGTGTATTCCCTGATGTTCTCTAACAAACACCTGAGACCTTCACAGAACAGCTAGATTTATACTGAGATTAAACTACACATAAGTGGACTTTGTTTAATCAGATGACATCTGAGGGCAATTGGGTAAAATGTTCTTCAGAAGAAAGGGGACTGAATACAAACGCACCCCACACTTTTCAGATTTTTATTTGAAAAACAAACTGAAAACTGTTTTTGCGCTCTTGGTCTGAATTCTAACAAATCATGATCCTGAGATGTAGAATGATTTTTCTTTCACCCAAATTACAAGAAGGACTTTTGGGGGCTCTACTGCTTTATCTAGGCAACACTAAAGCAACCTAAATCAAGGACTCAACTCAGCAGACAGACCAGCCAACATAAGCGGCATCTCCTGACACCTGCATCAAGGCATCATTGTCCGTGCACCAGATATATGTGCATGGGGAAGTGTCTCTGCATTGACCACAACTAGGGCAAAGTGAAAGGGAGAGAAGCTGCTTTTGTTCTTGGGGGTCTGTAATGGACTGATAGCATCATGCTGACCTCCCTCCTTTTCCACCTGCTTTTTCTTCTCTTTAGTCTGTTGTCTGTTAAAGGACCCTTTAAGGGCTGCTGTTACTCTCAACTTTTGATAATCGGTAAAGGAGATGAGCAGGTTGTATGCACTGATGGATGCACAAAGACAATAATAGGAAGGACAGTAAAGCCTTGTTCTGGCTGGAGAAAGGCTTAAACTGGCTTTAACTGGTATTCCTCATTTATAGGGTTTTCATTTTGTCTTTTTGACACAACATTGTAAACAAAGGAGACCCATCTTGAATTACTCAATGGAAATTACATCCCAAAGCTCACAAGGGCATCAACAAATATTACTCATAATAAATTTGCTGTCCTTAAAGACTAAATTCAGATTTCGAAAATTCATCTCAGAAAATGGAAGTCCAGATCAGCATGGTGCTGGACCTCCCATGGAGCTGACTGGGACCCTCTGTGGCCTGACAGCCAACATCATATCACCAGTCATTCGCTTTGTGTCAGAATCTCTGTTGCAGCAACCCTGAATAAAAGAGGCTGTATTATCTGTGCTTCACAGGGCCATCTGACAATCCATCCTATCAGGCCAGCAGTAATGCGATATCCCCTTTTCTGAAAGGGTCCCTCTAAAACTCTCTTCCCCTCACTTGCTTTTCTCTCAGCATCCTTTCTTCTCTGGCTTTTCTCTTCATGTTGTTTGTGGCAGGGACCCACAAAGCGCACCAAAGGTTGGCAAGGCAGGTGTCTGATTTTCATTAGAATTGCAAATTTCGGTGAGCGGACGCCCGATCAGATAAGAGAGTGAAGAGAGCCGAGAAGAAAGGGGAGGATAGAGGTAAGGAGAAGACAGTGTCAGGGTTTGAATGTGTGTTTCCCTGCGGGTAAAGCCAAGGCTTATCTAACTTCCCAACTAACCCTACAGATGAGACCTCTCTACCTCACCCATAAAGCTATTCTTCTCAACCCTTAAAGTTTAGGACAAATGGGTGAAAAACTTTATTAGCTGGGACCAATGTAAAGATTCACCTAACATCAGACTTTATAGAATTGAAAATAGTTTTTGTAGTGAAGGCAAAAACAGTGTAGGCATTATATTTCTACATATTTGCTTAAAATAAAAAGTTTCTTCCCATTAACAGAGTTAAAAGGCAAGTTTACATAGACTGTGCAAAAAGACACGTAACCTTTTTTCTGACTGTCTGTTAAAAAAACAGATTAAGCCTTTGCTATTTAGGTCAGTTAGCATTACCAAAATATTTTGGTACTTACTAAACGCCAGAACATCGAGAGATATTTGGAGATTTTATTTATGACTTTCTTCTAATTAAGAAGTTAAGTACAACAGTTGAGTTTATTGGCACCCAAAAACCACACAAAGAGTGTGACATTATGGAAAAACGTCAAAATAATATGCCTTATCGGGAAGAGAATCATGGACCTCCACATGTCTGGGTCATCATTAGCAATAAATTCCAAATGCCTGAAGGTGCCAAGTTCATCTGTCTAAACAATTACCATAATAAAAAGGCTATGGATGCCCAACCATCATCCAGTTCAGGAAGAAGACAGGTTCTGTGTCCCAAAGATAAATGTGTTTTAGCACGAAATATTTTTATACACCAAAATGCACTCAGGGACAAAGATCATCATTTGTCATATGTCCTGTTGTCTGAAACTAAAATTACATCATTTGGCCACAATGAGCATTAATACCATTAAAGGAAAAATGTGGGAGCTTGTAAGCCTGGGAGCACAATCCCAGCTCTGAAGTACAGCATCATGCTGTGTGGGTGTTCTGCTACAGGAGGGACTGGTGCACTTCACAAAATAGATGGCATCATGGGGAAAGAGCATTATTGTTGAGGCAACATCTCAGGAGGTTGAAGCTTGGGCACAAATGAGTCTTTAAAGCGATGACCTGAGCATACCAACAAATTAGTACAAAGAGGCTTAAGGACAACAAAGTAAATATTTTTGAAGTGGCCGTTGCAAGTCATGATCTCAGCCACATAGAAAATGTGTGAACAGAGCAGAAAAGTTTCCAGCAAACTACTGTAAGACGCATAAAAAAGGATTCCAAAACATTTGACGTAAGTCATTCAGTTCAAATGGCAGCTTCACCTAATACTAAGGAAACATATGTGAACTTTTGAATTTAAAAAAGGTTTTTAAAACAATGCTCTCTCATTATTCTGGCCTTTAGGAAATTGAATCATTTTGGTAATCCTAGTTGACCAAATGCAGCAAACATTTAGTGTGATTTGATGCCAAACAGTGAAAATAATTAGTTGTTTCTTTATAATGTGTTTGCAAATATCTGCTTTCTAATTTGTTCCTGTCAACTGTATATATTGTGCTGTGATGTCTGTTTCAACAGATTTCTTTCTTTAATAGGCAACTGCTTTGGTAGTTGAGTGAGA
Organism: Characodon lateralis; assembly: GCA_036250325.1. NCBI lineage: Eukaryota > Metazoa > Chordata > Actinopteri > Cyprinodontiformes > Goodeidae > Characodon > Characodon lateralis. Next base: position 5,888 of record JAHUTJ010000635.1, read on the forward strand.
CAACCGTAAAGCACGGAAATGTGTTTTGCTATTCACTACTAGTTTTGAACAGGCCTCATGACACAGAACTTTGTGCCTTCAGGGTTTAAGTATCTATTTACAGCTTCATACCTTTACTTAAATATTACATATTTGCCCCTGTCTTTAGATTTTGAAGGCCAAGTTGTCATAATCTGCCTGGGTAAGGCTTTTGAGTCTGAGTTCCTTGTCTGATTTCTCTCCTTCAGTTGCTGGTATTTCTGTTCATTCATATTATACCATATTTGTGAGTTTAGATAATTAGGTTCTTTAACTCCTTGTTTACTACTTACAGTCCTGTATATTGTTATGTTTTATTCCCTGCTCATCTGTGTTAATCAGCCTCCCTCCATCAGTTGCTTTGCATTCCTTGTCACCAGCTGCCTCGTATTCCTGCTGATTAGTTCCCCTGGTTCATTGGTCCATTCTTCATTCTACTTCAATATTTATTGTGTGAATGCTGAAGGCATTGTCAGTTCTTGCATTTCAACAACTGTTTCAACAAGTAGTTTTGAGGTAACTTCACCTTGTTATGCTGTTTTATAGCCAATAGTCTTCCTGCTTAAACAGATCAGATGACAGTTTTTGCTTTTTCTGCTATTTCTAGTAATTTATCAGCTTTCAGCTGATATTCTGCTGTCAACCTTGGCCACTTTGTGACAGCTTTCAAGAGGAGTTTAGCATTTCTGTTTTCTTCTAATTCTTTACATTTTAGTTGATTTTCTGCAATCAATTTCAGCTTCTTTCTGCAAGTTTTAGCTAAGAAATTCAACTTACAGCATTCACACAGGAAATGCAAATTTTTCTAGTTCTCTCTGATTTTCTGTTTTCGCCACTGGATCGTTCTGTTGACTACCCTCTCTGTACGTTTTACCGGTGCATTAAGCATTCTGTTCTACTCACCATGTGGCTCGATGCTCCTGATCTGAATGTTGGTTCTTAAAAAAAACTCAGCGCCTCATGATAAATGTATTTTAAGTATTTTATGTCCATGACCATGTGTTTTAACATACTCTTCTTGTATACTTTTAAATAGATGTCTGTCTGTTTTTTTTGGTCAATAAGATAAACCTACCTCTTGTCGTTGTGAAATCTTTTTGATATGGAAGAAGGTGTAAAATAAATCAATGGTCTGGTTTCTAAACTGAAACCTTTCTCAATAATCACATTCAGCCCTGATGGGTGATGATCTCTTTCAGGGTGATAGCGCCCCCTCCATCCATAATATAAAATTAAGAGGCACTAACACCTTGGCTCAACACCAAGATGTGCAGCCAAGCCTACTTTTATCTTCATTATTGAGCAAAAAATGAACATGTAAATGTTCCGTGGTTGTAAGTTTTTTTTCTTACATTCGTTTGAAGTATTGACATTTTGGAGGCTATGCCAGGTACCTATAGCAACATTTGTTTAAGACAGAGCCAGGTATGCCCATTTGGAGTAAGGGTTAGGGTTCTAGTCTTTAATTTCATCATCTGTCAGAGGATGCACCTGTTTAAAACTTTGAAAAAAGGACTAAGTTTGATTGTTCTTTATCTCTAAATTATCTAAATTGCCAGAAGCCCCGATACTATCCAGTGGTACATCATTTTCAGTAATATTCACTGACAAAATAACAGATGGACAATAGAGTGTGAATTTCCCCTGCAGGAATTCAAAAGTGCACTACAGGAAAAAAAGAAGAAAAATAAAAACGCAAATTCTGCTTTGTGAGTATTTGGGTTGATGATTTCAGAAGAGGCACAAGAATCGAGCCGATCAGCTGGCCTCTGTAAAACCTATGGTGGACGAGTGACTATTGATAGATCACCACACAATTTGAAGCAGTCACAAGGGGTCCAGCTATACAGCCTGGAGCCAGCAAAAGCTCTTGCATCCAGAACGGGTGTTCTACTTTTTTGAAGTTGATATCTGATTAGCGGCTTTCATTTAATTAAATTAAAGGACTATTTCAATGTTTGAAAGGATGTGTATTAAATTTGTTGAAAATCAAAAATATGTAGACTGGTCAAACCTGAACTGGATAATTTTACAATTAACATAGATTCATAAAAATACAGACTGAGATTGCTGCAACTTTTATTCTGCTCTATAGTTTAACCTATTCCTGTAAGGGTGTGGAAAAAGGGGCATGCCCAGGTCACCATTTGTGTCAGAACAGAATTAGCTACTGCGGTGGTGCTGAGTTTTATGCACTCTCCTTACAACTTGGCAATGGTATACACTGTTCAACAGGTGCAAGCATAGTGGGGTTAACTGGTAGAATTGTGCTTATTGTAAGTCTGTCTGTCTGGTGATCATTTTGATCATCAAAAGTGATGCAGCACATCTTTGAGATTATTGGCTTTCACATGGGCTGTTTTATGTGCTGCGTGATTGTATTGTATTCAGATTTTTTTTGTTATTGCTTCTTTGAGGATTTTATTTTTTTTCCTGCATTTTTCATTTTTGTTGCCTTTTTAAAATGTTATGATATGATATGATATGATATGATATGATATGCATTGAATGGACCATATTCTGTTTAATTCCGAAATCTGGACATTCCAACCTATATTGGTCCTCTTTATGGGCCACTTCTATTGTGGCTAGATTTACCTGAAATCCTCACATTTGTCTCAAACGCTTTGCTGCAGCCATTTATGATCCGAGTAAACATTTTTGAAGGAGGAATTTGACTGAAAACATGTGAATAAAGGGGAAAGAACAATAAAAAACTTCACATGAACATCTTTAAGAGACATCCAATCAGGATTTCTGTTTCTATGAGGGTAGATTTTATCTTGATTAAATAAGGATTTACAACAAAACAGCAAAACAAATAATAAAAAACTGACCCTTGCAAGTTGTTCTACAGGTTACAAACGATATCTGAAATAAGTTTGACTGATTCACAGAAAAGGCTTGCTGGTAACTTTTAAATCAGCAAATAAATTCTTAGAAAAGAAATCAGTGTGGTAAATTTACTTCATTTTGCATATTTCCTTTCTGTGTTCTTAAATATGGTGGCTGTTTTTACTCCGAATTTAGGCCTCGTTAAAAGATTCAGAGTCACAGCTCAGATTGCTGAAAGAGGGGACGTGTTTTTTCCCCAGAATTTCTTTCCTGCTCCGTTCGTGTTGACGCATATCTGTTTGTGGTGGGGCAGGGAGGAGAGAGGAGAGCGAGGTGAGAGGCAAGGAAACCATCATACCCCCTCCAGAGATGGACAAACCCCTATTATCCCCCCTTGTTCAACTCCCCCCAGCGTTTCCTCCCCCTTTCTCTTTCTCCAAGTGGGTGCTCATAATTGGACCTTTGTGTTGTGTGTGAATTCTTCGCCTGCACACACTTTCCCATACTGTGTCCGGCCACCAAACAGATGGGCTCTGTATACAGAGGACACACACACACATGCTTCCACACGAAAAACATGCACACACACACACACACACACACACACTGCACCGGTCTACAAGACAAGTCACACACCCATGCCAGGCCGTTCTCATGCCCCTTTAATTGAAAAAGAAATGCAGCGCAATAACAAATGAGGCATGAGGAGCCCCTGGACCTTGCAAGGATGCTTTGTGCATCTCAATCTGTGAGCAAAAATGTTCAGTGTGTCTTAGATTGGGTGGTTTTTTTTTCAACGAATGCATCATTTGTGGGAAAAGGGTAAGAGGGAGAGGTATTTGCAAAAGGTTGTATTGTTTGGGCTCTCCTTAGCTTTGTTCACATTTTAGAGCATTGCAGTGGCTTGGTAGAAAGCAATATATCGCCAAGGCAACCAAAGCCTGCAATTGTCTGTTAGTGCTTTAGAGCTTGCAGCTGCATAGGCTCTCCTCTTGAAAGAATCTTGTTTTGACCATTGCCAACAACGTCAAGTAGAGGCTGTTTGTTGCCAAAGTGGGATGAATGAGACAGAAAGTTCCTGTGTTGGAGCAAGAATTTAAATTTGGATCCAGCTTTAGCTAGTTTAGTGACGGAGCTACTACAGCTAACAAGCTGAGCTTCTTCACCCTGATGTAGCCGCTGCCAGCGGACACAAACCTTAGCTATAGTTGTGAAGGATAAACCTTTAAAATCTTTTTCGATAAGACAACTTCAGTTCCTATTGACTATGTTACATGAGTAAAATGAGCTTGATAATTAGTTAACATTTTGCTTATTTAGTTGAGCACAAATTTGCAGGAATTTACCTAAATTATTAAAAGTTAGGTAGAATCATTTCTTATTAAAACCCTGGTTAAAGTATAATCAAATATAAAGTAATCAAATTACATTATATTATTTAACAGTTTGCTCTATCAAGTTAGGATTGTTCTGACTCCCTAAGCTTTTTTTCTATTGTAAGAAACAGGAAACAGCTTTTGGAGCTTCCTGCAATTTAGGAACTGACAAACCTAATGGATTCTGGTTGGAATTTCGTCCAAATCGTGCAAGACAGAATGGACCTCAGTTGAAACGTCTGCTTACAGAAGCCAACAGGTGGTGCAGAGTGGAAAGCTGTTGTGAAAACAGTGGACTATCGCAGGTCGAGGTGCTACAGGGCCATATTTCTCTGCTGGGGGAGTCCAGTTTTTTTAAGCTAAGCTGAATGCAACACTTGATCCACAAGGTAACTTTAACAGTGCCCCACACTGGTCAGTGCTGCATCGTGAGCTCAGAGAAGAAATGTTAATTACCAAGAATGTTCTTCTACTGTTTAATCCCAGTAACAACCACTTTTCATAAGAAACAAGCAATTAGATGTCTAATTTCCAGTTTTTAAAGGAAATGCTGAACAAGAGCAAACACTTGCAGGGATAACAAAAATAAATTTCTGTTAGTCTGCACAGATGGCATAGTGAGGGAAATTAACAGAAGGAAAACGATTCAAGGGGAGAAATAACTGAACCAACACTTCACACAGAAATGTTTATTTTTCCCATTTTGGTGATATTGACATAGCTGCTCCTTCGTTCCGGCCTGTCCTGTCCTTTCACACACACACCCAGGTGCATGTTGGGAGTGCAACCACCGCTGCCAATTCAAGCCTTTGTTAGGGCAACAAGCGTAGTGGAATTAAAGATTTTTAAAGCTTTACCCCAGGGAGCAGTAGACTGCAGCGTATAACACCAAGATGTGTTTATGTGAAAAAGATCACCATGTAGAACATAATTCAAGGAAAATTAGAATTTCTTTTTTATGTATTTTGTGTACAAAATACAAATCTGGACAGTGCATTTGTATTCACCACCCTTTACTCCGATATCCTCGAAAATTATTCCAACTAGCTGTGCTATTTAATTTCAATAAATAATTAGCTGTTCTCTTAAGGGACCAGAGATATTGGAGAACATTAGTAAACAAACAGCATCACAAAGACTAAGTTTAAGGCAGGTTAGGGTTAAAGCACTGTTCAGTCTATCATTAATGTTAAACATTTTGGCCTACATGTAAAATGCTACATGGTGTGGAAAACTAACACTGCCCATTACCCTGACCACACCCTTTCCATTGTCAATTAAGGTGGTGGTACCATCATGCTGTGGGGATGCTTTTCTTTGACACAGAAGGGGAAGCTGGTCAGAGTTGATTGGAAGATGGACGGAACTAAACACAAAGCAAGAAAGGAGATATACCAGTTAGAGGCTTAAACGGGTTGAGACTGGACAGGAAGTTCATCTTCCAGTAGGTCAAAGACAGTGGAGTGGTTTAAAACATAGCATATCCATGCGCTGGAGTGGCCCAGTCAACGTCCAAAAGTAAATCTAATGAGAATCTCTGATAAGACTTGAAAAACTATGTTCACAGATGCTCTTAAACCAATCTGACTGAGGTTTTGTCGTTTTACAAAGATTGGGCAAAGAATGTGCAACTGTTGTAGAGACATACCTCAAAGGCATGCTGCTGTAATTATGGTGAACGGTACTTCTATAAAGTATGTACTAAGGATTGGATGAATGCAAACACATTGCACACTCTTCAGAGTTTAGTTGTAAAAAAAAAGTTTAAAACCAAATATCATGTCCATTCCAAGTTTGTGGTTGCGACTTAGCATGGTTCCAAGGGTATGACTGAATTTGCAAGGTACTACACATGTTTTTTATACAAGCTTGTTCTGCACATTGGTACATTGTGTCTTTAATGCTGAGTTTGGTTCTTTTGTTAATTTGGGTTTTTGTGGCAGAAATGTGATGTGATATTTCATGGGGGGAAGCTGTTAAGTCCAGCTGCTGGGTTCTACAGCTTTGAGGCACAGCTGGTCTAAGTCTGTGTATGCTTGGGTGGTGTGTGGGTTGTACTTTTTGCGTGGATGTGAAAGTGTGGATTTCCGATCTGTTAAATTTGTACATCGGATTTTGTGACAGTCTCTGAGGTAATTAGGAACAGTCAAGGTGAAAAGTACAGTATCCTTTGATTCTTAGGTTTATGAATTAGGACATATTAAAATATCCTTCCATCAGTAGACAATCTTTATTTCCTGGTCTCCATAATCGAGACCACCATGTTTTAGTAAATTCAAGATTACATATTAAGAAACAAAACCCTCATAATCTTATGAGCTCCTGAAACAAGCTTTGGGTACCTTGCAGTTTATACCCCAATCATAAAATCTTCTGCATGCCAAAGCATTTAAGAGTCCGCTGTGAGGCCATCTGTCTAACAGCTGAAGCTTGGCTCAAACTGAGTGGTGCAACAGGACTCAAATCTTGGCCACATCACTCTGTCTTTAGCAGCGACATTTATTGTGGTACCAATAAATGAATCCGCAGTCTCTGGTAAGGAACTCATCTAAAGTTAGGCCAGTCCGGAGCTTGAAAGAGAAGAATCACTGAGCATTTTGTTTGTCTGCTCTGAGAAATCTTTATCATTGTTCAAACTCTTATTTTTTTGGCAGTGACACACAATTACATCACTATCTTGTGACACTGCTATTTTTTTGGGCCTACCAAGCCTTGCTGTTTTAAATGTTTTTCTCAGATGGAGTGTGCTACAGAAGTTCACATACAATGACCATGTGCAGAGGTTTCATGGTCATTTCTGGCATTTGAATAGTTTATTTTAAGGTTTCTCTTCAGAAGGGGGGATTGTTGCACAGTAAACATCTTGAATGAATGTTGAAAGTTTGAAGTTTGGCGTTAATTTGGATTTTCTTTGATCTACAGAGGGTCAAAATTTTACACACAGGGTCAAGTGTATAGATATACCCTCACTAATATATGTTTGTCCCTTAATCTAATGATTGGCCAGCTTTATGTATTCCAAAGCTAGTTTTAATGTATGTTTTGGGATCACCGTTTTGTTTTAGCATCAAGTTTTATCCGAGATTTAAACATTTAGTTGTTCATTTTGTTTAAAGATTACGGCTTGGGATTAGGGGAGTGGTCAACCCTACTCCTAAACAGACTTGCTGAGGTCCACGATTCTTTTCCTGATATCTTGACTAATTTCTTTTGATTCTTCCACCATGTCACATAAGGAAGCAGTTTTTGTGAGGTGTTGCCTTTAAATATATCTACAGATGTGCCTTCAGTTAACTCAAATGGGATTTAATCTATCAGAAGCTTCCAAAGCCATGACACTTTGATCTTTCCCAAGTTGTAAGTGACAAAAAAATAAATGGTTGTCTTTTTTTACAGTTTTTGTAAATATATACCTTCAGTGAAACAATAAATATTTCTGTGTCTATGTCTGGATGACTGTAACCCAGGTCTCCATTTTCTAAATTAGTAAATATCCACTTAACTAAGATATGATACAATTCTGTTGAAGCACTTTTCAACAGTTTATCCTCTAGTTTCTGGAATTTTAGTTTGTCCCAGAAAGTGTACATGTTCTTTATTTTTATTTTTTTGACTATATTTTTTCTATATATATTTTTGACTATATATGAGTATAGTTCACCGCTTTTATTCTTTGCAGGTCATGCATGTTATGCAGGAGAATATGTCAATGCGAAGGAGCGTGCATACATGTGTAAGTGGGTTAAGGAATGGAATGAACAAACATGCATACATTTGCATGCATACTGTATGAATATATCAGTGTATGTGTCTCTGTGTGTGTGTGTTTTAGTGTGTTTGCATCTGACACTTAAGCGTCAGCAGCTGGCGAACTGCTCTCACACACCAGGTGCAACCTGTGACTCCAGGCTCTGTATCAGCACATAGCGGTGCAACATGACACTGTCAAAGCTCAGGCAGAGATACAGATATATACACACACGCACGCACGCACGCACGCAGGCGCGCACGCGCGCACACACACACACACACACAAAAACATTTACATTGTGTGTACACAAGATACGTATGCACAAAGATGATGAAAAATATGCGCAGCACATCCAGAATGCCAAACACATAATTCACTAAGTGTGTGAGAGCATTCGTTTTGATCTGAGGGCCTGCAGAGCTTTGTAGATGAAGAAAGCGACACCACGGTTCATGTCATATGGTCCTTGTAGTTTTCATGACTGATTTGATCGGGACACACAAGTGGTAGAGGCAGGCAATAAAAGGCATTTGGTTGCCATCTGTCTCTGCAGCCTCAGTGTCAAACAGTTGGCTGTCATGCTCATACCACAGACGCACAACAAGGATAACCATTAGCCCATAAGCAGGCACCCTTCTTTAGACAAATGGTTAGGGATATCTATGGTCATGTCTGTGGTGAGATAATGGCTATAAGACTTTGACATATGTGCATGCGATATACAGGCTGAATGGAGTTGCAGCCAAGGAATCGTTGTCATCGTTTGGGGCATGGAGTTTGTTAACGTGTCAAAGAAAAACTGGGTGACATATAGGGATCACTCAGGGTAATGTGCTTGGCCTCTCTCTTTCCACATGAGGGTGACTCGTGAGGAATCTTTTCGTTTTGTCATACTTTATGTTTATCTTTATCAGACAATATTAATAATAACAAATATAATCTGTGAACGTTTTGCGGTTTTGTCAAACTACCACCACAAACATGAATTAATATATTTGGGATTTTATGTGGCAGACCAACACAAACTGGTTCATAATTGTGAAGTTGAAGGGAAATTATAAAGGGTTTTTGAAAGTGTGGTGTGCATCTGTAGTTATCCCCCTTAGCACTGATGTTTATAATTAAAATGCAGTGCAACTAATTGGCTTCAGAAGTCACGTCCTTAGTGCTCAAAAGTCCTTCTAAAACACAGCAAACAGGTCAGGGATTTAAATAATGGAGAAGTTTCAGGCAGGGTTGGGTTTTAAAACAATATTTAAAGCTCTGAACATCTTAAGGAGAGCAATTAAATCCATCATCCAAAAACTGACACAACCTATGAAGACATATGAAAACATTGATCAGCAAGGCAGCCAAGAAGCCAATGGCAATTCTGGAGGAACTGCAGTGATCCACTGCTCAGGTTGAAGTACAGTATCTGCGGTCAACTATCTCTGATCTCAACCCAACAAATTTAACCTTTTTAGAAAAATGGAAGAGGAGAACCATCGTTTAAAAATGATCACAAAATCTGTCACAATCCATGTCTGGGACACATATGGAAGTAGGTACTTTGGTCAAATAAGACCAAAATAAAACTTAATAATCTAATTTGCAGAACGTCCTGTGTGACCAAAGCCAACACTGCACACCACCCTGAACACGCCTGGCAAAACATGGTGGTGGCAGCATCATGCAGTGGTCAGGGTTGTTGGGAGATGGGTATCACTAAAAGCAGGGCAATCCTGGAATACAATCTGTTAGAGGCTGTGAAATACTTGAGAGGGATGGAGAGTCACCTTCCAGCAGGACAATGACCCTGAACACACAGCTATAGCCACAATAGAATAGTTTACATCAAAGCATTTTCAAATAGACAATCACTGGCAAGACATGAAAATTGATGTTTACATACTCTCCATCCAAACTGATTATGCTTAAAGTGTTTTGCAATGAAGAATAAGGATATCTAGATGTGAAGGCTGATAGAGACATACTCTCACTTGCAGTGAGAGGTAGTTCTACAAGCCAAGTTATTGACTCAGGGAGGCTAAATACAAATGCACATCACACTTCTGAGGATTTAATTTGCAAATTATTTGGAAAACCATGATTTCTTTTCCTCGCACTTCACAATTATGCACTACTTTGTGTTGGTCTATTACATAAAATCCCCAAAAATAGAAAGAAATCTGTGGTTGAAACATGAAAACATATGAAAAGCGTTGAGGCGTACTGTACACATATTTTTGCAAGTCAGTGTATCTTCCTTTTTTCAGTGTGTTGCTCACCCTGTTATACCTTTCTATCTTGTTCTGACTTTCTCTTTTCAAACGTGCCTCTACATTTAGATTTATCCATGCACGGTACATTCCGGTGCGTCCTTTACCTCACTTTGACCGCCCATTAATCACTTCTGGACAAGGCATCAACTTATCCCAGTTGCTAGTTAACAGTAAGTACTTTATTGAAGCTTGATAATCTGCAGAATTAATCTTTTTCTTATGAGGAAAACAGAGCAGGCGATAGGAGCAGCGCTGACAGACATGCCGAGGACACAGACACCGCTGGCTCCCAACTTCCCAATCTTCTCAGGCTTCACATAAGCCAGTCGTGGGGATTTGGAGGTTATTACTTTGTGTTCTGTTCTTCTTTGACTGAGGGTTCATCTTTCTGAGCTGAGGTGAGGCTGGGGTGAGCACGATGAAGAACACCATGTTAAACAAACAGTCAGTGTCGGTCCTGATGGAAATAAGCTTTGCTGACAAACAATGGAGTGTGAGGTTACCTCATAGCTGGTAGGGAAAAGGCAAATGATGCAGAGGAGGGAAAGATGAAATGCTAAAATGGCAGCTACAACCCTTCCTATCACCACCCCCCACGGAGAACCCCTAACTGTGGGGCCTGTAGTGTTTGAACAGTGAAGGTCATGGGTGACACCTGTTTCCCGTCTCATCTCCCAACATCAAGTGGAGTCGTTGGGAAGGGTGGGGGGGGGGTCCCAACCCCCGCTACGGTGAAGCACAAAACCTCCTGTGTTCATTTCCTGCCTGGAGCAAGAAAGGGGAAAAAAAGGCAATGCAGTGAAGGGGGATGAAACGGCCAAGGTTGTGTATCCGGGTGGGAAATGAATTTCCGAGGTGAAAGCAAAGGTATGCATGCTTTTAAAGACAAAAAATGGAATTTGCATTGCTTTAAAGCCTTGATTGAGCTCAAAACAACTGATTCATTTTGGTAACACTTAGAAGACGTGTGAGAATATGCTGCTCCCAACACTCAGGAGTCTTCACTTCAGCAGTTTGGAGTAAATACTGCAGAGAGAGTTTGCCCTCTGCTGGACTAACCTGCATTGCTCTTTGAAATGTTTGAATCAAGCCAGAATATAAAATAAAAAGGATGACAAGCATGTGCGTGATGAAGATGATTTTATTGTTATTGTTAGAGTAAAACCTGACAAAAGGGGATGGTTTAATTGGTCCTTTTTGGTTCTGTATGAGTAATTCCATGAGTTTTTCTTTAATCACATGGTTTACCTTTAATTCATCATACTTCATGTTGTGTGGGTGTAATATTCGGTCTACTAATTTCTAACAAGGCCTGTACAGAGAACAGCTTTTCAAAAGCTTAAAATCATCTGCTTCCACTGTCTTTATTAGCCCTTTTTCCCAATTGATGTCTCTGTAGCTGAGGCGTGAAACTCCTCCATGTTTGGGCCCTGCCTGCTCTAAGCCTTCGTTCACGCAACTGTGCTCACAGCTGTGTCCCGATCATGAAAAATCCCAGCTGGTTCTCCTCCTTTAACCCCCTACCTCTTCTTCTTTCTCATCCCTTCTTCTCTTCCTGCCTCCTCCCTTTTCACCACATACCAAAATACTTACATCTTAGAAGTTCTTGCCCTCACTATTGTTGTACTGGACTGGTTGAAATTTGATTAACCATTTCAATGACTCATTAGGTTTTCCATATTTCTAAAAATATACAACTGAACTTAGAAAAACAAACAATGTTTTTATTGGGATTGTATATAATAGAGAAAAACAAAATAGTGCCTTATTCTGAAGAAAAAGGATACATGGTTCTTTTTTACAAATAAAACTGAAAGGTGTGACTTTGTCAAACCACATTTTGCTGCGTTCAAAGCCACAAGACTTTTTGGGTAATGTTTCTACAAGCTTCACACATTCAAGAAAATGAAATTGTTGCCCATTCTAATTTGCAAAATAGCTCAAGCTGGATGAACAGCAAGTCTGAACAGCAGTTTTCATGTCTTACCACAGATTTTCAATTGGATTTAGGTATGGACTTTAACTGAGCCATTTTACCACATGAAAATGCTTTGATACAAACCATTCAATTGTAGCTCTGGCTGTATGCTTAGGGTCACTGTCCTGCTGAAAGGCAAACCTCAACCCCAGTCTCAAGCATTCTGCAGCCTCTAAACGGCTTTTCTTCCATGTTCAGCTCCTATTTCTCTCTGTTCACCTTCTCATCAATGCTGACCATTTTCCTGTCCCTGCTGAAGAAAAACATCCCACAGCATGATGCTGCCAATATCATATTTCACTGAGACAATAATATCTCCTCTACATGGCTACTGACAAACTGTAAACAGAACCTCTTTTATATTGAGCTTAAATTACACACAGGTAGACTCATTTAATAATTAGGTGACTTAAACTGGTTGTGCTGTATTTTCTTTAGTGGTACAAGCAAAGAGGACTAAATGTAAATAATTTTTCAGATCGTAACTTGAAGAAAAGCATTCCCGTGGCATGATACTGCCACCACCATAGACACATGGACAGGATGATTTGCAGTGTGCAGAGTACCTACCACATTTTTGCTGTGTCTCCTAAATGGTTTGTGGTAAACCTCAAACAGGACTTATTGTTACTTTATAGCAATGGACCTTATCTTGCCACTCTTCCATATAGAGGCCAGATTTGTGGAGTACACGACTAGTGCTTTCTGACAAACCTCACGGAACAGGAGTACTTATACGAAAATCTAATTACTACATAGGTGAGATGTGATTGGTATACTTTGACTAGCATTTTTATTTCTTTATTTATGGGTATCAGATTAAAGGTGGTAGAATACAGATGCATGCCAATTTTTATTTTATTTTAATTGACAAAAAAAACAAAAACTTCACTTCCACTTCACAGTTGTGCACTACTTGTTGTTGGTCTATTACACAAATACCCATGAAAAACACTGAAGTTTGTTGTTCAAATATGACAAAATGTGTGTGTAAAAGCTCACTGTGTATGAATACTTTTGTTAGGCACTACGGCTCTTAGATGTTCACATACTGTACCTTTTTGCTCAAGTTTACTTGAGCAAACTGCTAATCAGTTCTGGGGAAACGGACACCAGATGACACCAGATGGCATCAGTGAGCAAGACTGCACATACCTAGAGTCTCTGTCAGAGTCGTGCTTAGCTGGTGGATTCAGACCTAAACTCGAGGGAATAAGATCATTGGCATAAGAGATATATAAAGATATATATATATATATATTCTGGGACCAAGGCTGCCCTTTTTACTTCAGGTTCTGGGTTTCAGAGTCACACACAGTAAATGTAATCAAAATTATCTCTGCACAATCGCTGTAATGTGCTGTAAGAGTTGTTTCAAACTTCTCCCAGCGAATCCAGCTGTAGTCAGGGAAACATGATGCAGCAGCAGCCAACAGCTGTTTGAGTCTGAGGACATTATTCAGCCAGTCTGGCAACCCCACCTTCAGAGCAGATGGGGAGGCTGGCAAAGCAGTGATCACATATTTTATTGCATTTCTTAAGACATTAAGAATTATTACCTTACTTCACTCACTTGTGCATGAGCGTTGCTCTCTAAACTGAGCTTTTTCTTCATCTCTTCATTTTTTTCCATATCCATCCTGTACAGGAAATTCTCTAGGAAAGCCTCGAGCAGGTTGTAAAAGCTGCCTTCTCTCTAAATTTGACTCATGAGAGGAAAGTATTGATTTTTGCCAACAAAGACCTCGTTTGTCTTCCACTTTGTGGAGTCTCAGGTGCATTTTACTCCCCGCCGAGTGGCGGCCAACTTAAAACAAAGAGACAGAATATTAATCAGGCATCGCTCTCTCTCCTCCGCCACCACTCAGTCAGCATCACCTCTCTGGATGCTCCCACTGGTGGGGCATCTCATTCCAAATCCTGGAAATGAGCCTTGAAAGTGTAATTAATGAGTGCAATGATGAGATAATTACACAGAACAAAGTTATTGATCAAGCTGGTGAACTCCTGAGTCTTAAAAATGTCTAGGGGGCACCAAAGAAGTCCCCCCTAGGTATCTGAGAATATAGGGAGTGAAACAATGTTCTGCAGCGGAATGAAACTTGACGTCTCCTGTGAGTTTACTGAAATTCATGAATATGCCACAGTGTGAGAAAAGATCTTGCAACCACAAACTTCTAGAGTTAAAATGCCATTTAAACATATTAATCAGCGCATAGTAGCACACAATTGTGACGAGAAAGGAAAAGGATGCATGGTTTCAGAATTCTTTACAAATAAAAATCTGAAAAGTATGTTGTGCATACATAGTCAGGCCCCCTTTACTCTGATACCTCTAAAGAAAACACAATGCAATCCACTACCCTTGAAAGTCTAATTAGAAAATGGATTCTACCTGTGTGTAATTTAATCTCAGTACAAACACAGCTGCTCTGTGAAGGCCTGAGAGGTTTGTAATTCAGACTTCTAAATACTGTATATCCATCTATTAAAATAAATTAGCATATATTTTATTAGTTACAAATCCATCAATATTTAATCCAAAAAGTGTCATCTCTGCTCAGGGAGCTATCTGATTGCCTACCTTACAGAAAGGAATGAGATCTACGTAAATATACTAAACAAACATAATGATTTTTGAAATTACGATAATGAATGATTATATTGAAACAATCTACTTGAAGAATGAATAATTAGTCCATTAGGAATTACGCTAATATATTTTGATGATTAAGTAAAGAAGTGAAATATAATATGAAATCAAACCACTGAAGGGAACTGAGAATGAAGAATAGCAGACCTAAGATTTCATCAAAAGGGCTATAAGTGTCTATAAAACTGAAAAAAGATTTCCCACATAATTATGAGTTCTTAACCTTAAATAATAACGAAGGAATAATGGGTTTTGCCTTTCCTTTCCTTTCCTTTCCTTTCCTTTCCTTTCCTTTCCTTTCCTTTCCTTTCCTTTCCTTTCCTTTCCTTTCCTTTCCTTTCCTTTCCTTTCCTTTCCTTTCCTTTCCTTTCCTTTCCTTTCCGTAATATAAAGCGAATGAGGCTGCAAGGTGATGGGCAGCTGTAACATGGCCAGCAGAAACAATGGGTTTATTTTTGGTGCCGTGGAAAAGAATGGAGCATGAAAAATGACATGCTAGCTTGAATAATTAAACAGCTTCAGCGCGTCCCTGATCCACCTGCCTGCAGATCAATAGGTAACATTTGGATTCAGCCATACGTTCTGAGCTGGTCCACACCGCCTGAAAGAGGCTGACTGTGTCATCTCTTGCATGAAGCCACTCAGAAGTTATGAAATGCTGTCACAGATAGCTTAAGAAATTGGATGTGTCAAATCAACGACTTTCCTTTCTTTTTTTCCTCTTTCTTTCAGGAGGTTATTCCTGACTAGGAGGGTATAATCTTGTTTGACCTGCTGGAGTAATGAATTTTTTTGATCCAAACACAGAATCACGTCTGATAATAATTCCATAACACTTTGGCTCTCCTGTTCACTTGTGGGCAAACACCTAATGAATACTCGCACAGTGGCAAGACTTCTCTGGGCTCAATTTTCTATTTCATCTCTGAGTATTGAACATCAAATGCTGTGCCAGGTCCTTGTGTGGGATTAAAGGGCTTGTTCCTTCCTAATGGGCCCTTGACCTTCACGGCTGCCTGACAGGGTCTCCTGTGTTCCCCCTCTTTTTTCGCCGTGACGTCTGCCGCTCGGGCTCCCGTGATGCAAATTTCATGTCATAACATCAAACGGCGAGCTGATCAAAGGTCAGCCCTCCTTTCTGTAGGTGTTTGATATCAAATTTTCTATTTCATCTTCAGCTGTCAAGGGCTGTTAGGGTTGAAGAGCAAAGGATGGAGGGAAAGAGGAGAAGAGGTAGTCAAAGCTGAAAAAACACAAAGAAATGTGGAAAAACAAGTTTAAAAGATAGTCTGCAAAGCTCAGACGAGCTTTTGTGATTTACATACAGATGTTTGCATATCTTCTATAGATGTTACTGTTGCATAGGCAGCATGAACAAATTCCTCATCTGATGATATGTATATGTCTATATATATACATACATATACAAATATATATATATAGTGGTGTTTCTTTTTCTCACACACACCTCATGAGCCCTTGAAAACTGCAGAACAAAAGGGGAAATACAGGAAGTCAAAATATGTGCATCATTCCGATTAATTAATTAATTATTTAAAGCACCTCAGAAATAAAATCAGTATGAATGTTGGCATTGAGGTTCGTTGGGTGGAAGTTGTCACTATGCACTGTCAAGATCCGTTTGGAAAAAGTCTCATCCAGAAAGAAGTTGTTTCTTTCAATCATGCACTCCTGTGGGGCACACCCTTCAGATTTTTCTTGTGTTTGCTCACTCTGATGTTGCTGTCATCCAAGAAAAGGAAGAGTCATCAGGCAAGCTGTCAAATTATAGCCACCTTCTCCTTTAATCTCTCTCTAACAGACCGGCGAGGCACTAGATCAATCTTCGCTCTTGTCTAAATTAACCCCCCAAAAATTGCAGTACATGAAGAGCCGAATTATTTTTCAGCACATGGGATTGTTGCATCAGCTAACCATCCCCCTTCAAATCCTGAAGACAAACCTAATTAATAAATTTACAGCCTAATAGTGGAGTATTGCAAACCTGCAGAGTCACAATCAGTGGACCAAAAACACAGTACCTTGGAAATGTACTGATATACCCTAAACTGTAGGACATCATCCCCCATGGGCAATTTAAGACCCTTGGAATGATTTTGTGGTGCCCATTTGGCCCGCCAACACAGGTAAATGATGCAGATAAACGTTTTTACAGACAAATTAAAATATTCTTAAAATGGTAAATGTCTGGTGCAACACAAAGTATTTCTGTTTTATTAGCCACACTTTTTGCTTTAATTTAGTTAAATAGTAATACCACAAACATCCAGTGACATTTAGAGAAAATCTGACTTTTCCTACCCATTCTTTAAATAAAAATGACCCATATCCTGTTTTTGTTTCTGAAAAGAGACTAATAACATTTTCAGAACAAGAAAGGGATAATAGCTGACCCAAATGGAAATTGTATGCCTTTCATGCCAAACCCTTTTTATGTTTTAGATCTATAATGATTGGCAGATGCCTTCTCCTAAAAGTGAGACTGTTTCTACAATATTCTGCATGTTTAGTTTACTGTTAAGAAGATAAAAAAAATCTAAATAGTTCAAAATGTTTTAGAATTTTGAATTTTTGTGCCGCAGAAGCAATTTTAACTTGCAAACAATGTTGGCCCATGTGGCAAAAATAGTGCAGTGGAAAGCTTAAACTCCTCATCAACCTGAACACACCATCCCCCATGGTGAAACGTGGCGTTGGAACCATCATCCTGTGGGGATGTTTTTCTTCAGTAGGGACAGGGGAGCAGATGGGTACAGCTGAATATAGCATAATCTTGGGAGAAAACCTGTTGGAGGCTGCAAATTACCACAGTCTATGGTGGAGGGTCACCATCCAGCAGGACAAAAACCCTAAACACACAACCAGAGGATCAGTGGAATGGTTTAGATCATAATATTATATTTTGTGAAGAGAAATTAATCCTTTTGCAAGTACCTGAATGTATGTCAGCGTGGATTGTTTCTTTCTCACATACATTTATAGATACTCACAAAATCTGGACAAATATAATTTTGTTTTTCTTTCAAGTCAGACATGAAAGAAAATGTAATACACAAACCACATCAGTACTAACACACTGTCAGATTGTCCAGGCTTTCTTGCAAAACAAGTATCTACTGTCGTTTTCTGCAAGCATTAGGTAAAACACCTCTTTTTAAGCATTTAGTTTGTGCTGCAGTTCCGTTTCTCACTGATAGATGGCAATGTTGCACTTCCATTAAAAGAAACATTCATTTATAACTTTTGATGGGTTCAGATATTTCCAAATAATTGCTTGTTGCAAGCATTTTCTCTCAGTAATTGTTCCATTTAAGCCAATAAGAAGGCATTTTTAGCAAATTTACTGTTATATGAGAGCCCAAATGAGGAAAATTCTGGATGTTATGAAGGTTGGATATTAGTGTTGGTAGGAAGTGAGACTTTGTGATCAGGGAGTTAAAAACAAGAGATTCAGTACATCAGAGCTGCCACAATAAATAAAACTGTGTTTTGGTTCTACCGCTGATTACTGTTAATCACAATAGTGTCATTTGGGTCGTCAATGTAACTTTTCTCGTATAAAGTATCCGTTTTGTCTTTATTTCAACTCTAAAGGAAAACTTTGCTGCATGCATGCAATAAAAGCACAAACACTGAGTGGTTTTGGTACAGCTCAGATTAAAGGCCCGATTTTGTCCTAACTGGCAGAGCATCTAAAACATTCACCTGATCTCTAATAGCAGAGTCGGCCCAAGGCACTAGAGAACTAAGCCGCTGTTTATTGCCTCCAAACCAGTAGGAGGAGCCCAAGAACATCTAGTTTCATTTGATTTTTGTCTCTTCAACCATTTGTACATGCAAATATAAAACATTTATTATTGTTTAAATTGATTTTAAACAACTTTCTGTTTGCAAACATGAGGGAAAATCTTTATAGCTTGATAGTTGAGCTAAATTAAAAGCTATAGGTTTTGTCATATCTGCTGCCTGAGTCATATTTAATGTGCACTGTAACTGTTTTGAAATAGAGACAAATAAATAAAAGTTGATTTACTGTGGTTACTTGTAAGAACAGCTAATTAAACTTGGCTCCTTCTTTCCAAACCTACCAAAATGGATGGATCACTGCAATGAATAAGTCAGACCAATAGGGTGCCTTGCAATTGTATTTAAACTCTTTGGACTTTTTTTTTTTTTAACATTACAGCCACAAATATCAAGTAATTTAAGGGGGATTTTATGTAATAGACCACAATAAACTGGTGCATTTTTATTGTAAGTGGAAGGAAATTAATCGTTTTGGATTTTTAATTTCAGCTTTACAAAATATCTCAAGCTCAGTCAGGCTGAATGGAGATCATCAGGTTTTCTGCCAGGATTTAGCTCCATCAATTTTCCCCTCCACTCTGAGCAGTCCTGTACCAGCTGAAGAAAAGCATCCCCACTGCATGATGCTGCCACTGACATGTTTCAATATGGTCTCTTCAGGGAAATTATCTTTTGGCTATGCACATATAGTTTTTTCAAAAATGACATAGCCGTTTATAGCTCTTGTATACAGGCCAGGTTGTAAATGGACTGAACATTTCTATTCTTACCAGCCACCAAAAATGTTTTTGCACTAGAAGTCTCATTTATCCAACCACAACATTTACACAACCTGGGGTTTGGTGCCTTGCCTAAAGGAACATCAACACGGGTCATGCTCGAAACTGGAATCAAGCCCCAAATATTCCCATGGCAGGGCAACTACTCTTCCTGCTGGCCCACAACCACAACTGCACTACACATTACAGAGTCCAAGACTGATAGTGATCTTGATAGATCTTTCCACCTGAGCAGTTGTTTTCTGCAGCTCCTTTCAGAATTACTATAAGCCTCTTGGCTGGTTCTCTGGATAATACTCTCCATGCCCTGCGTCACTATTTTAGGTGCACTTTAACCCTGTCTTCGCTATGTCTTTATTATTTATAGCTGTTATTTTCTAATACACTTTATTCCAGTAGCTATTGATTTGGTAGACGATGTGGCAGATTTGTATAGCTGTACAGTCAATTTAAAGAGTTTGCTGTTGGCTACAAAACAAGCTACATTAAATACACAATGCAATGTCAAAGAGATATTAGTGTTGTTGGGTTATGGTTGATGTACATTATTTAGGGGTGTGGTTAGCTGCATGTGGCTCTTAAGGCTGTGACAGAGCAGCTCCGTTCCTCCTGCTACTAGTGGAGCATATGCACACATGTCCCTCTAGCTCAAGCCTTACCACCTTACACACTCACCTTTCCATTTTTGCTGTCTGTGGCGAGACCAAGGGTGCACACTTGGAGACTCCTGTATCCATTTTTACTCATACACACAGACACACACACATACACGCTGTGCTCAACTGTGTAGCACCGCAGGGTTTGAATAAAAGTGGACATAATGCTTCTGTATCGCTTATATAAAAGTACCAAAGTATTCTTCCACCACCAACTCTTTCAAATATAATTATTTTGGTGGAAAACAAAGGATGAAAACGAATGCTGGAGATTGATATTGAATATTTTTATATTTATTTACATTCATATTTTGTTTTACAATGGGGTGAAACGAGTGGTTGATTGTTGGCAACTCCGATTGTGGGGTGGGGCTAAGGGTTTAGAAGGAGAGTCTCTGGCTTTGCTCTGAGTCATTACAGAGAAGGTAATGTTGGTGCTTAGCGCTCTAACAAAATACTTTTGAGAAAGAGTTGTATATATTTATATATATTTTGGGTTCCTGCACGTAGTGTTTAAACTCGCCACGAGTTCAGGGAAGAACTCTGCCGCAAGGCCCTCTACAGTGGCTCTTCATAACTTTGGAAAAAAGCAATAAATGATTAGTGTTTTTTACTACTAAGGCTGCAAAATGGCTATTTTTCCAGATTTGTCTGTTTTTTTCATGCTACGTTTGCCTCGATTTTCACTCTGAATAAAAATAACGGTAATTTTTTTTTTGTTTAGTTGTTTTATCATTAGCCTGAGAACTAGTGCTTCTCCTTTTCCATTTTCTACAAATGTGGAACCTTCCACTGTTTCAAGTTTTTTTCTCTCTTATAAAACCTAAAACTAGATATAAAGTGGAGGTGCTTTTATTATTTAACAATAAAACAATCACAGTTTACATAATAGGTGTTCATAGAATTTTATAACATATCTTTTTTTAAAGGGTCGTGTAGGTTTTGCAGTTCTAGACAGTTCTAGTTCTAGTGAGTTCTAGTGAGCGCGAGGGCAAAAGGGCTCTATGGATTGTGAAAGCTGCCGCGCCACTCGTAGGCGGTATGTTTTCTGAAATTTAACAACATGTGCATATGTCTAAAATCTCCCTGCTTGAAAACGGGGTAGAAAATGGTTTCTTGGTTGGAGAACCGTTGCTATATTCAAAAGAGTCAGCAGCACAAATAGTACTCTATAATCTGTCATTGGTACTGTTGATTTCTTCTTCTATGGGTTTTAAACTGGTCGGCATCTGTTATGCTGTGTGCATTAATTTCTATTGATTGCATGTGCCAGGGCTTCTCCATACAGGAAGATTCAGTTGTTTCTCTGCACATGAAAAAGGAGACCAGGATGTTTTCAAAACGTTACACTCTGGAACTTGTTTTCAGATCATGTCGTTTTCATAGAAAACGGGTGTCGTGTTGTACATGAAAAGTACACACGCAACAAACTTTACCGTTTTCAACAAAAAGTGTTGTCATATTTAAAGGGCTTAAGTGTGTCCCCTAATAAAGTTCTGCTTAAGGCATCATCAAATCCTTGGGTCAGCTCTGTTTTAAGGGTGAATTTAGAAAATAACAAAAATCTTCTTAAAGTGATTGTCATGTAGAAGCTGAAGCATTGGCTACAGAGAGAGATTAGCTTCATGCGGGGACAATTACTCTCCGCATGATACAGATGAAGGCACAGCCATTATCTCCCACCTCATGAATAGTCTTTGTTTATACTAGAGGTGCTTTTGGTTGTTGCGAGAACCTACAAATCAAACTCTAACCTTGTTCATGTAAGGATGTGAGGAGAAGAAAAAGGGAGGGCTGGCTTTTCTTTGTTTTCTGTTGTTTTTTTGGGCCTTTTTTTTCTGAAGTCTCCACTTGTAGAGAGATTTTGAAAGAGTGGGAGAGTGAGCGAGGTGAACCAGAATAAGAATGAAGCTGGAAAAGTTGCTCGCAGGATGCGAAGAAAGAAGAGGCATATCTGGACTTTGTTCCAAACTTTGACTCCAAACAACATGAGAAAAGAGGACAACCCAAGGATGAGATGAATCAAACGACCGGAGGATAGACCGAATAGAGACGTTGTTCAGTGAGATGTTTAATTTCTTCATTCCTCTACTGATTGTCCCTCATATCATGTGCAAAGCAGCCTCTGGACTGAACACCTAACTTAGAGCTCCTGGTCCATGTCTATTGTGCAGATAAACAAAAAAAGTCCTTGTTTGGTGAGATATGATGTAAAATATTGCGCCTCGTTTGCAATGACTTTAGTGTAAAAAACAAATCTTGATCCTTCTCTTCCTCATCTACCAAAATATCAACACAAAAAAATACATATTAGCAATTTCCTATCAGCCACAACCTTTATAGCACGGACCAATGCTAGTGGTAATACACTGACATTTCCAGTCTTACTGTGACAGACTGTTTCAGACTGCACCCGACCCTTCAACTCCTCGGCCTGTGCTCCAGCTTTGCACCTCAGGTTAGTAACTTTGACTCACTAACCACCCTCATCAGTATTCCAGAAAGCTCCGTGGCAAACATCCAGCGTCTGTGTGGGGAAAGCGAAGGCTGTTGGGGTACTCATAGAGTTGGATCCTTCTTACTCCAAAGTGCTCTGATACGATTGCAAGAGATGAGGGTGGAAAGAATGAACACTGTGGACTCCTGGAAACGAAAAAAATGCCTAGCAAATGTATTTATACTTCTTGTACCTTCTCACACTTCTTTGTGATGTTTCAACCTCAAACATCAGTGTATTTAATTGAGATGTGCTGTGATTGACCAAACTAAAGTTGTGCATCATTTTAAAATGAAAGGAAAATAATAGTTTGCAATGCATCTATGGACAGTTACAAGTACCTGTGAACAACCGTGGACAAGTCTCTCAACTTTCACCAACACACTGCAGCAATTTGCAAAAACAGCCTGCAAAGACTTATTTTTTAAGATGATTAAATCTTAAACCAATACTGATGATTTTACTCTGGAGATCTTTTATTGAGTCTGTTTTAACATTTGGTTTAATTGTGTCTCTGCTTGCTTTGAAAGCCTCTCTGTGACTGTTTTTTCCATACCATTACCTAGTTTTTTTGGTCCCTGCTCCTGAGCAGGTCGGACCTGGGCTGAGTCTGGACTACATGTGAGGTGAACAGACTGCTGTTCACTGGTTTGCCATGGGACCAGGAGAAATGAAAAGGTTTTAGCTGAGGTAGTGCAGAGAAAAGAGAGTGACTACAATAATGTTAAGGACCACATTGGCCAGAGTGGGTCAAACCAAAATATAATTTTACTATTTACAAGTCATAAACCATGCCTGAAGGCTGAAAGAAAAGAAAAAGGACACCACGCCAGCTTTCTAAATTGTATGCAGGAGGTGTGCTATATTTAATAACATCCTAAATCAGCTGATTGTCATGATGTGGTTTTGGATCGGACCAAAGTGCAGACAAGAGCTCGGCAGGATCATCTTTGTAATTCAAAGATTTATTTACCAGGTCAAAAACATAGCAAAATCACTGCAGGTTTCCCAAAGCAAGGCGTGGCAAAAAACAAAGCATAATCATGGACGAGAACGAGGTGTGACGAACACAAGGAACCAGCAACGAACAAAGACACAAAACCAACTAATGTACTGTGAGATA
>JAHUTJ010000636.1:0-29630 GCA_036250325.1 Characodon lateralis
CACTTTTCAGTTTTTTATTTGTTAAAAAAGTTTGACACATCCAATACATTTTATTCCACTTCACGATTGTGTCCCACTTGTTGTTGATTCTTCACAAAAAATTTGAATTTTATATCTTTATGTTGGAAGCCTGAAATGTGGCAAGAGGTTGACCAGTTCACGGGGGCCGAGTACTTTCGCAAGGCACTGTACATGTTGAAGTTTAGACAAAATATAATCTCATGATCAAATCTACAGTGTTTTCTTACAAAAAGTACTAAACATTATCTGCAGTGGTAGTCACAGGACAGGGGATATAATGTACTCCCCATAAAAGCTTATAGTGTCATTCAACACAGGGAATTCTCTCCGATGACACACTGAGTAAAGAGGTTTTCGAGCCAGGACATTAATCTCAGCAGAAAGAGAAGAGACATTGGGACCTGGGTTTTTGTTTTCTTTCCTTTTTTGTTTAAATGTTAAAGAAACTGTTTCTTCTTGCAAAATCTCTCTTTTTTCAACATATAAGTTAAAAAATTTTAAGTGATACATATTCTAAATGGAGCAAATATTTACATTAAATTTCTATAACTGGGACATACTTTTCAAGAATGTTCTCGAAAATGTGTCAAAAATCCAACTAAAAAGCTCAAAACCTAAACACGTTTAATTCAGCTTCCACTCTTATGAAAGTACATTGAAATGTTTATTTGTAATTTATGGTTGACAAATGATTAGTATTTGAATTCCTACAATTCCTGATTTAATCGACCTATAACATAATTCCTTTCCTAAAAGGCTCACCTCTATAACGTCAACCCCAGCACTATATTTAAGTTCTCTCAATTGTCTTGTCTCTATCTACAGTGAACAAAAGGACAATATCTGACATCAGCCAAACGGTATATTTTCTTTAAGCCTCTTTAACAATACAACTACCTAAGACTCAGGAAATAGTATTCTAAACTCACAAATGTCAAAAATATTATCGTACATTTACAGCATGCTAGAGAAGAAATAGTGACAGTCTTTCTATGAACTTAAACAACTCAAAGTAAACATTTTTCACCTAACAGACTGACAGAAAAATCAAGTGTGCTCTTACCTGTGAGACCCAGTGGAACAATTCCCTAATGGATCCATGTCAGAGTAGCAGATGGCAGCAGTGTAAGTTCCCAGTACCAGCCAACATGGGTTCTCTCAGGCTATGTTTTCACCAGCTTCTTGAGAATGCAGATGGACTAACTCTGGACTCAGCTGGTTTTGGAGGTTTTTCTGCATCTCAGGTTCTGTGTGCTTCCTTAGAAGGTGGGCAGTGTGCAGCAGCAGCCTGCAGGAGTCTATACCGCATGTATGCTTTCTGACAACCTGCGATTTTATGCATCACGCTTTTAATAACCACCAACAACACGGACACAAAACCTCTCCAGGATTCATTCCCACCATCTTCAGCACACACACACCCACACACACACCTTGTTAGACTGCCTGATCCCTGGATTTTACGGACTTAGTATTAAGAAAATACTCCCGCAATTTAGGATTAAATCCCCCCGAACCCCTTCCAACAACAATGACTCTGTCCATTTGATATCTTGATACTTGTCATCAGTTGCTGGTTTCATTGATGCCAGGCACAACTAAGACAGCTAAACTTCTAATCTGTTCATTTAAGTATCTCAGAAAAATGTTTTGTTTTTAATTATGTATTTTAATTTCATGATACTTTTAGTGGCAACAATTGTCAAAGCCAAATATGTATCTGATTTCTGATTATTGTTAACAGTTGAACTGCCACATTTGTTTCTCTGCCCAGTAATGAAGGTACTTTATAAGGGTTTGTTTTAAACATGCACACATTTACCTGTAAATGAAAGTCTCTCCTGTTATTAGGCTGATACTTTCTATAAGTAGGCCTCTTCAGGGGGCTTATAACTTCCATGATTTACGTGCTAAATTAAACTAAGATGCATTTTAGTTTGGTCATTTAAGAGAGAAGCAGTCAGATAGTGGAGTGCACTTAATTCTAGTTAAATTGGCTAATATTGTCTTTCAATTTCAGCTTTTCTGTCCTTAACCAGCTGTTTGATGGTCTCTCCAAAATGATTGGAAAGACTGTGAGTTTAACTGACATTACAGACTGCACAGTTATATTGAGAAGAAAAGTATAAATAATTAGCAGGCTTTACTTTGTGAGGAGCTGTTTGTCAATTTAATTAGATTCTTACAGTTGGGCTATATTTGCACGGTTTGACTATATTTATGAAGGAATTTTAAAAAAACATAACATGATTTTGTTCAAAACCGAAAAGCAGCAATATTCTTGTTGCTAGGAAAATTTGTTATTGGTTGTTACAGTTATATTAATGTTATCTGCCACCCTTATGTTGTCAAACGGTTGAATTAGTCATTCTTGAAAAAGAAAGGAAAAACACAGAGTAAATCTCTTTCAGCCAGCTGACTGGGAGCCAGTGATCATATTCTACTCAGAGTCTAAAGTAGGAAATGTGGTTACATGACTCCAGGAAGTATTTATCAGAAAATGTATTTATTTTAGTGTGATAAGGGGTCATGTTCTGTCTTCTATTTACACAGTCAACTAAATAAATGGAAACAGGATATTTTGAATAGTTTTTATAATGAAACATGCAATTAATTAAATTACAGGTGAAAGTTTAGAATTTAAATGATTATTTATGTATATGGTTGATGAAAACACAACAGCAAAGAAAAACAAACCTAATACATAATAAACTGTTTAAGCACATGGCTATTAAATGGCAGGTGTGTAAAGACAGCGGTATTGGACCTTAGGGGAATTGGACCTTAAGCCATAAGTGGAATGTTAGTCAACCTGTTAGCCTCCAGACTCTTGTCCTTTGGAGTTAAGCTTGAAGGGCTATTGTTTTTCTTCGTTACAAGTCAGATAAAACATTTTTTTAAATTTGATTTTCATTAACTTTTTGTTTTTTTTATTGTATTGTTGGCTCTTGAATTGTTGGATAGGTTTATTGTGAAACAGGTTGGTGTTTTTACATCTTAAAAGATGCTATATAAATACTTATTTACTAAATAGCTGCAGCATATGCTTATGCCTAAGGCTGGGCCTGCATATGATTTGTTTGCCATGCAGGAAAAAATACGACATTTATCACTTACTGTCTTCCTTCATACTTTGTATTAAAGCAATAAATGTCTCAGTCTCATTGTTTTAGTCTCAGTAGTAATCCACCCATATTACAAGTTTTTCCTTGTTGTGGCACCAGAATTATTGTGTCCTCTGCTGCGGCCCACTGCAGGCCGAAAGGCTTCGCATTCCAACTTTCAGACCTAAACTTTTCGACTTTCAATGTCACGTGTTCTGCGTGACACACTTCTAACTCGCGCGCTGATTGGTCGGCTTTGCCACTTCCAGACTGCT
Source organism: Characodon lateralis (assembly GCA_036250325.1). Classification (NCBI taxonomy): domain Eukaryota; kingdom Metazoa; phylum Chordata; class Actinopteri; order Cyprinodontiformes; family Goodeidae; genus Characodon; species Characodon lateralis. The sequence goes on from JAHUTJ010000636.1 coordinate 3,401, forward strand.
GAGCGCTGTGATTGGTCGAGAGCACTTGAAGGAGCCCTATGGTTGCTTGACTCACAGAGCAGCTGGCCTCAGAGACCTTCATCAATCTCCGTCCGTCAGCAGCAGGAGAGAGAACAACCGCGGATCACTCAAACAGCTCATCATTATTAGGCGTTCATTTTGATCATCTTTTATGTCTTGACCTGAAGGCAGGTGTGAAATACAAGCGGAACCAATGTGCAAAATAACTGAATAAATCTCCCTTGATGTGGATTTATCTTCTAAATATCTGGATAAATATTACTGGTTTAATAATTAACGGAAATTTACAGAGGAGATCAAGCAAGGTGAGACATGGCAATTAACATTTTTCTTCTTCTTTCTTTCTTTCTTTCTTTCGTTCTTTCTTTCTTTCTTTCTTTCTTTCTTTCTTTCTTTCTTTCTTTCTTTCTTTCTTTCTTTCCTATCAGATCTAACCAATTGTGTTTTAATTAGCCTATTAAACATGGCACACCTCTGCAAAGGTTAAATACAAAATAATGTAAATAATGTAAAAACTGCAGGTCATGCGGCTGGAATTGCTCGAGCATTTTTTTCTGTAATTTTTTCTGCTAACATTGAAACAACCCTAAAATCCCGCAGGTAAATGCAGTGAGTTGTGGAAAACGTGGGAACTAAACGCATTAAAATTATAAAACTGCGGAACTTTTCTGAAAGAATTGGCTTATACAAATATTAAGTGACATTTATTGTTGTTTAAAAAATATTACTATTTAAGTTGTTTAAATTTGTATAACTTAATAAAAAACATATTTTTTATTTGTATTTTTTATTATTTTATCATTTATTAATTTATTTATTTTATTATTTATTTTTTTATTTATGAAAACATACTTTCAGTTAAATGTATCCCCATTTCGGATGAAATGTGTTCCAACTAAATTGCTGCAAATTTACTCGGGCCAGGATCAACTTTTCACAGTTCATTTTACGCAGCTTACTGTAAAAATGGATAAAGAAATGTGTAAATCAACACGCTACGGAGTTGAGAATTTCTTTGGATGCCTGCGGACTTTCAGCTTCCCTGTCAGAGCGGTTTATTCCCCATATAGATGTAAATGTGCCCAGGTTAAATCAGGCTCATTCTTGATGAAACTTTGACACTCTGTTTTCTCTCTGTGTATAGGTGTATTTCCTCCCGGGTGATCCACCCCGGCTCCACTCTGCTGATAAGAGCTCTCAGCTAATTGCCGCCTGTAGATCTAATCTGAATTGTAATGGAGTTCATTTGCACACAGTTTTCGCTGCATTTACATTGCGCAATTCGGCTGCTTCCTGCGGTTATGGAAACAAGCAGCGCTTTATTCGGGAGCGTTAATGCCTGTTCAGCTCCAGCTGAAGGCCAGGCGTCCTTTCAGAAGGAAACAAGCTTCTGCTGGAGCTCAATTTGCCTGCTAAACGCAGCCCAGTGGATTAGGGCAATCCTGTCTAAATTTACAGTGATTTCACCCAAACTATTAACAATTACTGCGGCTTGTTTAAAGCTTCGGCGCATGCGTCAAGTTCTGTACAACTCTAAAAAATAATTCATTCATAAATAAACATTTTTGAGAAATAGCAAACTGTTTTCCCCAAATAATCTGTATCCATAATTATGCGTGTTTTCCCAAGATAGGTGCTTAAAGAAATTATTCTCTTCATTTTCTGTTGAGCCAGCCAAGTTATGCTGAACGTCTGATATTTTAGGGGATGAAACAGACGCAAAACGGAATAAAGGATTCCAAAGACTGTTTTCGTTTTAATTAAAGTAATATTAAGCAATAATAACACGTTTAAAACGGCAGCAATTATTCATAACGGAACGAGCTGCGTCTCGGGATGAGTGGATCAAAGCCGAGTGGCACTTCAGGAGCGCATTCCCACAGAGGTCGGAGGAAATCCTCAAGCGGCCTGGAAATTTAAACGCGAGTCTCCGCAGATCCATCTAATTGTGAGCTGTTGAATTAATGACAGCATCATGGAGATGAGAGCGATAATATAGAGCTGATAGGAGCAGGAAACGTGGTCTTGATGGAAAAGTTGGAGGGAAGCCACACTTTTAGAGAATAACAGAATGAATAATAATTGAATAACAACAATTATTCCTTTACAAGAGAGACAAAACTGTCAATCAATTTCCCATATCACAAAATTGATCAAGACGTTAGGGCATAAAAAACTAAATTAAATTGAAAAAAAAAACACCATTATAGCTAAACAGTCCCTCTTCCAGTTTGGAGGAGATTTCCGAGCTCAGTTCTGTTCTAAATCATTAATGAGGAGTTTAAATAGTTTATCCCCAAGCCAAGAGACATTAGAGGTTTAAACAGCTTACACTGACAAAACAATCTGACCAAAATCTTTTCTGGACAGTCTGTGATCAATATGTCTGGGTAGAAGTGTTTTAGGTTTAACAGGTTAAAGACACTTAAAAATGCTGATTTACTTTATTAATCCTTTAAATCTAAATACTCATCTTAGCATAGTTACATTTTTGCAAGAACATGTTCGTTCCTCTGTTTCGTCCTTCCCTGTTAAAAAGCAACAAAAAATAAGAAATGGGTCGTGATGAAGGCATAAAGCGTTACTGAAGAGGTAACACACTAAAAATTTTAATAAAACAAGGAGGCAACAATTTTGATGACAGCCACAGCTAAGATGTGTCGTCCATTGGCAACAATGGTTTCGGGGTTCAGAAATTCAGCTTAGCAAGTTTGTCTTCAGCATTAGGACTGGTTTAAAGAAGTTAGACCTGGAGACAAACTTCAGTTCTTGGTCCAAAACAGAAACTGTCTCAACCACAAGTCTTATAGTTTTCAAACTTTTTTTCCTGGCTTGATGTACTCATTCATAGTACAATCCACATCATGTCAGCCTTACTGCTCACCACAATATGCAACAAGGGTAATAACTGACTGAACCAGATCAGAATGTTTAGGATTGGCGACAAAAATAAATGAGCTAATTTCGCTAGAATTTCATTGATTAAAAGGTAAATAATTTTTTAAGGCTAACATTTTAATCTCTTTTAAAGTGCAATAAAGACGAGTTCTGTTCTGAGGCGCCATTTTAACACAGCGCAGTTCAGTTCAAATAAATTAAATGGGAATACATTTAAGGGAATAAAGAGATAAAATGAGCCTGTACCTTTTGGACTGGTTTATTCACTTTCAAATGGCCTACATCCGATGGAGTGTTTGACTTTGCGCATGTGTGTTTTGCAGGAGCCGACGGCCCCAGTCGAACACCGGGGACCTGCACCTGTCCAATCCGCCCAGACTCCGGTCTCCCTCGCTGCTTCTAGCATGATGTCTTACCTCAAACAGGCCCCGTACGGCATGAACGGACTGGGCCTGAGCGGAGCCGCCATGGACCTGCTGCACCCGTCCGTGGGATACCCCGGTACGGGCCGCACATGCAGGAAAACACAAAATATAATGCCTGAACAAAAACGTCCAACAATTCAATCATTTAATTGTGCTTATTTTAAAAATATCACTGTTTTAGGGAACAGAAACCAATAAGCTAGTGTGTTTTTATGTTTTACTGGTTTCGGTTGATCCTGCATGTTTTGTTTTAATATGCTTCAAAACGCCGCTATGGTCTGAACTCCTCTACCTAAAAAAATCTTCATATCCGTAAAGTGCGCAATTTGCACCGCAAACAGTTTTCCACTGAACTATAACAATGACCTTTTAAAGCTATTACACATTAAAATTATTCCAATTCTAATGAAGCAAATTTGTTTGTAAAGAAAATCTAAAAGCAAATAAATTATAGTAATATACTTCAGTTTGGTAACTAATACTACGTAAACATGAAGAGAATTTAGGTGGAAAGTTTTAGCTCTTTTAGCCACAGCGCTAACGCTAAAGTTAAACCTGCTAGCAAGTTGAACTTGTTACAGAGGCAGTTGTTGCCAATGAGTGACACATCTTAGCTGTGGTCGTTAGGGTAAAAGGTTCACATGCCACCTTGTTACAAAGGATGTTAAAGGGTTTATTAAAGTTATATGCCTTTTTCAGATTCTCTATAGCATGGTAGGTCAAATCAGTTGAGCGAAATAATTTTAATAATTAGAATTTAACTAATTTAGTTAACTCAAAATATGAAAAAGGCATTTCAGAATTTATCTTTTTTAAGCCGTCATAGTTTTCTAATTTATTCCCAGAAATATAGATTAAATTCCAAACAAAATGTTTGGACATTGACCAGTTTTGTAATCAGTTCACTTAGTTTAAACGAAACGTATCTACAGTAATATTACACAACAGTAATTTACAGGCTTACTGTTAATTTAAGCTGTATCATTACTGGGATTCACATTATGTTTTATTGTACCGCCTAGAGTTTTTATGACAGACTTGCTCTTTTTAGCTTTTATACAAATGTAAAGAACAAGAATTGAGAAATTAGCTCCAAAACAAAACATCTCCTCTGCATTTTGAACAACAATTGACTGTTAAAATAGGTCAATTAAAAAGCTTATGTGAAAATGTGTTATGCATTATGACTGGCTACATAAGAAAATAATAGGGCTCAAGGATCATTAAATCATTCTAAAACCCGTTTTTATAGTTAAATAGCATTTCACTGTTCCCTTTTATAAATTTATGTTGCAGTTACATACTTAAAAATGGCAAAATAAAATAGAGTACACCAAAATATAGTGACAGCATGGAAAAAATAAAGTTTAGCCCCAAATGGTTCATAATCTTTTAATCTGTAGTTTAAATTACAGTACGTTAGATTTCCCCCAGAACTTATCTGTAGTAACATGATGTAAACGGATTATAGGCTACAGTGCTTAAAACAGGCCATGTGACTCACTGCCCAGGGCTGCAGTCCATCAGGGGCCGGCACAAACACTCAGAAAAAAAAAAAGTAATTTGCCCTTGAAATTAGTTTTCTGTTGCTTGTATGTGTAGTCAGTGCATAGTGGGTGCACCCCCGTGTTGAGCACAGTGTAAGCACTGTAAGAAAACATAGCTGTGCATAGCAGGGGGCTGATTATTCTGAAGTCGGTATCTGATTTGAAAATTCCTATTTGCCCCAATATTTTGGGGCAATCAAATCTGAAGCAGATTGTTCTACACTGAGGAAATTTATGTATACTTTCTTGTCTTGTGAAAACACAGAAAAGAATAAAAGTGTTCAATGCTTTACAAATATAGGACTACGTTAGAATAAGGCAAGAATGTAAACCCCAATATACAGTATAAACAGGTCATGGACTCAGTGGATTCATTACATATTCTATAAAACAGCAGTTTTAATTTGCTAAATCTTTCATCTATTTGTGAAAATAGAAAATTGGGGTATTAGTCATCAGCCACAGAAGAAGAGATTCGTCCATTTATAAAAGAAGTGCCGCTAATCTAAGGACCAAAACAAAAAAGTCCCAATTCAGGCATCTGTCACAGAGGCTTTGAGTGAAATGGACTTGTGCAATTTGTGTTCTGATGTTAGTTGTTGGAGAATTTTGCAGTATCATAATTTGAAGTTTGCTTGTTTTTTTAGTTTTGTTCTTGAAGATTTGCTCTTATAATGCAAGCCGATTTTTTATCTGGTTCTATTACTAGAGGGCAAAAATCATAAACATCAAATCTTAACACGTCTAGTTTAGAACTAAATTATCAAGTCATGCACAATAGCACATTTAACTTTAGGGTCTTATAAGGATATTTAAAGTTTGCCGATGATCTTAGGTCAACTTGCTGACATTAAGACTATTTTTGGTAATTATTCTTTCCACCAGCTAACCCCCGGAAGCAGCGTCGGGAACGCACCACCTTCACCCGGACACAGCTGGACATCCTGGAGTCTTTGTTTGCCAAAACACGCTACCCAGACATCTTCATGAGAGAGGAGGTGGCACTGAAGATCAACCTGCCTGAGTCCAGAGTGCAGGTCAGCAAGAGACAAAGTTCACTGAGAATAAATGCAATAATTACAAAAAATACTTATTGTCATCAGGAAAAAAAAGTTCTTCTTTGGGTTTTTTGGAGTTACATTTATACTTAAATGTATCCCTCAAAGCTTCTAACTTCCAAAGATCCAGAAATGTAGTTTGGATGATTTAATAGGATTCGGTGTCACATCCTGTAAGACTTATCTGTGTTTCGCCTCAAGCTCGATTAACTTCACTGTGAGCAAGAAATGTTCAGCCATTATCACACGAGTTTAGACAAGTCTTTAATGAAAGGAGAGAATTTGGTAGCACAGATCCAGCTTTTGATACGATGAGTTTTCTTTCAAAAACACTTCTCAGAGGTTTTCCTTGGCCAGCTTTAGAAGTCCTCAGCTGGACTTAAAGCTGCACTACTGGCTGCTGGCTGTTCGCTTTCTGCAGGCAGTGTTTTATTTTTTTTATCTGAAACACGTCCAGGTATTAACATTACTATTATCATTATAACAGCAATGGATGTTGTTACTTTTATAGGAGCATTTCATTTAAATAACCCATAGGTTATTTTAACAAAGTTATTTTAACAAGGTGAGACCAATAAATATTGTTTTCTAACTTCATAATTAGCATATGACAGTATGCTACAAACTAAGAAGTTACTGACAATAACATTTGTCATTGATGTTTCTTTTTTTTTTTGTACTTAATTATTTTTGGAAAATGGTGGAAACAAAACTGTATAAATGTTGTTTTTTTTTTTCTTTGTCTTAGGGATTCCAAATCTCAAAATTAATGTGAAGTGTGATTAGTTGGCTCCAAAGGCTGAAGTTAACAGCTAGTCTGACAGGGACCAAAAACAAAGAGAACCTTTACCAAACTAAAACAATTCATATCTCAAAAACGTCATAGTGGTTTAAATGAATGATATTTTATTAAAATTATTTAAGCCGTGACCATCTTTACTTTGGGTGGTTATTTACAGAGAATCTGATTATAATTTTTCACAAGAAATGGAGGTAAGAGGCAGTGATCCACAAATGATCTTCCAATGGGAAAATTACAGTGAGTGGACCATGTACAATCAAAGCTGTGTAAAAATTAGTCTTCACTTAAAACGGTACAGTATTTTTATGTAGTGGTTTGTGGTTCAATGTGAGAAAAGTTTAATTAAAAAGAAAATGTTTGGACATCTGGCTGATGTATCATCATGATCTTTTTACCTCTTTGTTTCTCAGGTGTGGTTCAAGAACAGGAGAGCCAAGTGTCGGCAGCAGCAGCAGAGCAACAACAGCGCCAAGGTAAAACCAATAAAGAAAAAGTCATCTCCAACCAGGGAGAGCACCGGCTCAGAGAGCAGCGGCCAGTTCACTCCACCAGCTGTATCCAGCTCCTCCTCTTCCACTTCTTCCTCCTCCTCTGTTTCCTCTGGTCTCAGTGGGCCTGCTTTGATCAGCACTTCTACCACCGTTACTGCACCAGTGTCGTCCATCTGGAGTCCGGCCCCTATCTCCCCGGCTCCAGCGCCGGCCAATGTGCCCGACCCAGTTGCTCCTACCAGCGCATCCTGTATGCAGCGATCTGCCACTTCTTCTGCCAATGCAGGAGCACCTTCATATCCAGTGTCCTACAGCCAAACGGCAGCGGCGTATAGCCAGGGTTACCCTGCCTCAGCATCGGGCTCCTACTTCAGTGGTGTGGAGTGTGGCTCCTACCTGGCACCCATGCACTCCCACCACCACCCACACCACCCGCACCAGCTCAGCCCCATGACAGGCTCCTCTATGTCAGGACACCCACACCACCACATTGGCCAAACAACAGGCCACCACCACCATCACCACCACCCACCACATCATCACCAGGCATACAGCACGCCTGGCTTGGCCTTTAACTCCACAGACTGTCTGGATTACAAGGAGCAGACTACAGCTTCGGCCTGGAAGCTCAACTTCAATACCACTGACTGTTTGGACTACAAAGACCAGGCCTCATGGCGTTTCCAGGTTCTGTGACTTCCCTCGGTTCTTGCTCTGTGTGTTTAAAGACATTTTCTTTTGTAAATTGTGGTTTATTTTGAAAATCCTTCAATCTAATAGTAGAGACACTTCTAAAATCTTATTTGTGAATGAACTGAAACCATGCACTGAGCAGCAGGAGCTTGAGTTCAACACTGCTGTTATTGGTGGAGCTGTGCTCCCAGGTTATTTTTCTACTCCAGAATCAAGAAAAAGAACTACTTTCCAACTGAAGGCCTTTAACAGGAAAACCCATCTGGAGGTACATGCATTCTGAGATCACCTCAGTGATTGTTCCCTGAAAGAAAAAAAAACCCCTGCAACTATAAAAAAAAAATACAAGATATGGGGAAACAAAATCGCACATTAGACATTACAACAGGCTAAGACCTTATTTTTAACAACAAGATGCTGCTAGGATTTTCAGGCTGTTGATCCACTGAATCTTACTCAGAAACTCCATCTTGCAGCCCGTCAGGAAGTGTTGGAGACTGATTTGCAGCACTTGTTTGGGATTGTCACACTTTCCTGGTTGCTCATTGCAGGGGAAAGGAAAGAAACATGTGAATTTTTATCACAATGTCAGTATGCTGTAGAAATTCTAAAAATGTACAATTGTGTCTTTATAATAAAGTCTTGTTTAAACCATGACTGGTTCAAAAAACATTTGTCATTTCTAAAGACACAATCAAGTGTTGGCAAGTCAACAGAGCAGGCGCCACCATAGGTAAGTCACTGTGGTTTAAAACACAATGTACTGAACTAGTTTTACTGGTTTCACTTCCATAATAACAGTCTGAAGACTAGCGAATAGTGGTATAAGAAGATCACATGACACAAGATCTTGAGATATTAAAACAGCCCCATATGTCTTGTCAAAGTGAAGTCTGTCTGGCGAAGCTAAAACTGGTTGCTGCTTTACTCTAAGCTGTTATTAAGAGCTCAAAATATGAGGGCTTTAAACTTGACACTCTGAATCTGACACTCTGTACCCCCAGAAGAGCTGGAGGAAGTGGAGGGAAGTCTGGGTGTCTCTGCTAAGATGTCGCTCCCACAACCTGGTACTGGATGAGCGGCAGACGACGAGTATGAGTACTCTGTCTCTAAAGTTGACACTATTTTGAAGTGAGAAAGGAAGTTGTTCTTGACTTGTGTAGTGGTATGGTTTAGTCAGCATATAAAGACTGCACACCAGAGTGTACACCTGGTTACATAAGCATTTAAGAAGCCTGTACCACTTTTAAATTGTCTGTGGGACAGCCTTTTGGCTACCTAGCAACAAACAGTGACACTATGACAGACGTAAGAACTTGCTTCAGAGTTTTCTATCGGATTCTCAATGAAATATTAAGAATGGCCCAACAAGAACCTGATAATTCTGGCCTTAATATGGGTTCTTTAAAACACAGATTAAGATTTGTGAAGAACTTTATTCTATTTATCAGGACAAAAAAAAGCCTAATTTTCAATGTTTTGAGCATTAGAACCACCCTAAAATTAGACAATTAAAAATGAATTATATGGGCTTGTCAAACCAAGACTTAATTATTCTACGCTAATTACAGATTGTTTAAAACAAATATTATAATCTGTGAAACCTTTGCTCTATTGATGAAAACATAAAACAAGAGTTCTAAAAATCCAATATTGTGCATCAACTCAACTCTTAAGCTGGATGTATCAACACACTCCAATGACAGAATGTTGTTCAGAAAGTTTGAGCTGAAAACCCATCGTCATTTATTTTGCTCATAATAAAAAATTTCTTCATCTTTCATTTTTCACAGCAGATAATTCTAGTTCAGGTTGCCTGATCTTTCTGATGCCTAACCGTTCGCTCAGCGGTTTTACCGGATGAAAGTGTTTAAGCAGTGAGCGCCGCCTGTATAGTCATAGCAACGGTATTCCTTTGCATATTATTCTGAGCTAATTTTGAACTGTCTCTGCAAGCTTGTTATCAGTAATTGTTCCCTTACCTGTAGTAGAAACAAACCATATAAAAGTGAGTTCATATCAGTGATGTAAAGCTAACAGCTCATCAGAGGTCTCATTTAGCTGATTTATGATCTTGAAACAACTCAAACTAAAGACTGTTCATATCCCCCAGGTAGAATAGTTCTAAGCAGATGTTAAGGGTCTATAGTCGAACTGACAATCAGCTGATCGGGTGGATTATTACAGCCAGTACCCTCCACTTTCACGTCCTAACCAACGTTGTTTGGCAAAGGAGATTACAACAAACTTAAAGACTTCTTGTGAAAGTGTAGATTAAATGTCTGCAATTAGAGCGTTTTGTACAGAAAAGTGAAGAAATGCTCTCCCTACTTTTCCAATAGAAATCTAATTTTTAATAATTTGATGTGATATTTGTCTGTTATTCCACCAATAAGCAAAACAGCACCAAAATCACAAAGATGTGTTTATTTCTGCTGTCCAAACTTGAACTGTTGTCTTTGTTTTCCATCATTGTGAAGTTGTCCTTCAAACTAGATCACAGAATTCGCAACATTTATTTATTTATTTATTTTCATGTTTGGATGCCAGAATTATCTCCAAGATGATTAAACAATTAATTTCTGAGCGTCACATGAGTAATGGTGAACAAGGCAATTGTGTGGTCTAAATGGTTTTCTGGCCTTGTTCTACTTACTGCAAACATCAGTCTCAGGAGGGTTGGATGTAACCCTAAAGAAACTAATGTATATTTATAATCTTTAAAGGGTTAGTTTGGATTTTTTAAGCTGAGGTTCTGCAAAGTCAGTAATAGTTAATTTACCTGTGGATAGAAAGATCACTTAATATAAAACATTTCAAGCTGAAATGTGGAGTGCAGTGGAATGCAACATTATGGTAAAGACATTAATAGTCTCTAAATAAAAAAGACAGTTGTTCATGCTTGATGCAGATTTTTTTAGTGAACAGTTGTCAGCAGGGACTCGTCAGTCTGCTCTCCCTCTGCCAGTAATGCAGTAAGCTTTGGGTTTTGCATCAGTTATGCGACAGCATCAAAGATGGTATGTTCTGTGCTTTCTATGACCGGTAGTTAGTAGTAGTGAAAATTGTCTCGGGGTGGCTCACCATCATTTAATGAGGCAAATTGATACAACTGACAGGCTCAACCAGCTTAAACACATGGTAGCATGTGGCTGAGAAAACAGAACCCGGTCTCTTGAGACATTGTAGACCCGCTGATAAGAACATTTTCAGTAGTACATTTTCACAACAGACAAGCTTGTTAAATCTTGTTAATTGAGATCTTTCCACTACAGATGAGGGAACTATTACCGATAAAAACTTCCCCTCAGAGCAAAAACAAAGATCAAAACTAAACCTTAAAAGCTCTCTCTAATAACGCTACACATGGGCTCACGGGATTTTACCTCCACACCTGTTGAACACTATTAAAAGTCATCATTATAATACAAGAGATCAACAACATCTACTATATAAAGCTATATCATAAAGTGGGTCAGTCTAAATGTTATCTCTGGTACCCAGAGAAAAACATTCATAGAGGATGTCAATAATCAAACCCATCCTCCCTAAAGCCCCCCCACCCCCACCCCCTGGAGTGGTGGACCAGGTTAGCAAACATGTACATTGGCATTCCCACTGTGTGTTTGGTTGTGTCGACGGCAATATACGACTCATTTGATCCGAGGGAAAAAGGGACAAATCACGATTTTAATTAACCACCACCCTGCTTCTTTGCTGTGTCCCTCCAGCAGCTGGACAAACAATTTTTTTGTAAACATGGCATCTGCGCCACGTGTTTGCCCGCCCTGCATCCTGCCGGGCTTTACCAGCATGCACCACTGCCTTGTGCAAACACCCACCCAGATTTACCACGTTAGGGGAAACTAATCTCTAGGCCATGTCCAAGCCATGTCCTAGGCCTGTTCTGAAAGAGAACAAGCCTTCCAAACGGCTGTTTGGGATGTCATATTATCCTGCATGCCAGCCTTTCCCCAGAGGCATGAATATTGTTTCTTACCTTTGTAGTGACTAAATGTTTCAGCTAAATTAATTCTAGGTTCTAAAAGTGACTTACTTTGATCAAATAAGTGAGTAAAATAAATTTAAAAAAAGCACTTTGAGAAATGTTACTGCAGTCTGTGAAGATGTTTCCAAAAGAAGATGGCAGCAGTGAGAGAAACCAACAAAGATGGTTCTATGAGTTATTTTTATTGTATGAGGGAGAAAACAACAAGAATTATGGAAGATATTGTTTGTTTTTTGGTTGAGTTTGTCTGCTTGTTTTTTAGATTATTGAACAAATGTCTAGATATTTTTTGCATAATATCATCAGTCTCAGTGTGATCCTTTTTTAGCCAGAAGTCAGAAAGAATTTCATATATTTCCAGTAAATTTTGCGAGTAATTTACAGCTGCAATATTACTTCTGGAACTCTTTCATATTTTGAAACATTACAAACGTCAGTGTACATTACCTGGATTTAATGCTCTGTTATCTACTATCTTTATGTTACCATGCTATATTTCTTAATTTCATGTAAACTTGCTAAATTCTGAAATATTTGTCCTAAAACCATCTTAGTGCTGTGCTCTTTGAGTTGAATGGTGGCTACTGCAGTTTAATTTTCCTATTGATTGAAATGGTACAGCTTGGTACAGGCTTACGTCACAGCCCCCACGTCCGGGTAAAACCATCTCACTCCGACACGCCCCCGTAGTGAGTCAGGAGTTGGACTTGTTCCTCCACTGCTTCGGCCGCGCCAGCTTCGGACTTCGCTGAGTCAGCACCTTGAGCCAGCAGCTCAAATTGATAAGGCTCAGGCCCACAGGGCTCTGTAAAGCCTTTCTTAACCTCCTGCCACTTTTCCTCGTCCTCCTGACCACACCCCCGTTTAACCCCCTCTGCTTAACCCTACAGTTGGCAATGTCTACTTTGGTGGAATTTTTTTTGGTTTGGGGGATGAGTTATTCTTTTACATGGGGTTTAGTTCCACTTTAAGAAAAACACGTGAATTTTTTAAACTTGGAAATTGATAGGTGGACATGTTACATTTAAGGAAATCAGCACAATAGAAACATGGGGATTCATTAAAATCCTTCTCTTTTCTTTTTTGTTCACATCTAAAGGCAGTTCTCCTAGATTTTGTGGAAAAGCCCATTTGGGCTGTTCTCCTAGCTGTTCTGTGAAGGCCTCAGAGGTTTGTTAGAGAACATTAGAGAACATCCAGCATTGTGAAGACAAGGGAACATAGCAAACAGGTCAGGGAGAAAGAAATTAATTAAAGCAGGATTAGGTTAGAAAACAGTCTCACAGAGCTTTGTTTCATCATAACATGGAAAAAGTATGGCACAACTACAAACCAACCAAAACATGGTTGTCCACCTATACTGCAAGCGGGGTGAGAAGAGCATTAATAAGACAAGCAGCCAAGAGGCCCATGTTGGGACCCCAGCCATGAGTTACAAAATGAAAGGCCAGTAAGAACCTTTCTGGAAGTTTCAAAATAAATTGCATTAAGCTACTTCCAGCACAGCCAGGAAAAGGGGTAACGGCGGACTTCCTGTGACGTCACTGTTTGAATAAAAACCCTGCTTTTGCAACAAACAGACCTCTTCCACACAGGTCCCCAGAGGAACTGGAAGGAGAAACACAGCGCGCTAATGTCTCTTTGCTGGCAAACAGACATAACTCTTCAAACTGGATCCAAGAGTGTCATACAATCATGCGATCATATGCACTAAGTTAAGTTGGAATGAGTTGCTGTTTGTGTATCCGGTATTCATTCATGAACAGGGTAATTAAGGTACAAGCGTTGCTTGACTTTTCTCTCTTTTCTCAAACTGTGTTTGCAAACACAGCTACGGAGGTTAACTACAAGTTAACCCTTTGTACACTGTGGATGCTTTCGTCAACTTCGTCGCCTCAGACAACTTTACCACAGCGCAGTTCATGTAAGAGGTAGTGTTTGGGCAGAGAGAAGTAGTTTAGAATGAAATAATCTAATCATTTTTCGTTTTATGACATTTGGTTTTGTTTGTGTTGAAAACTCAGCCATCTTAGTACAAGCAGATTATCTGCTCAGCACATGTTTTATCTGATCTTGCATTGTCAATGGTTGTCTAAAGGTATACCAATTATTGCCTCAAGTTAGTTAGAAGACTAACTTAACTTCATTTCCAGATTCTTCAAGATAATCCTTGGTTCTCAAACATAAACATTGCATGGTAATGTTGCATCACTCTTTTGGTCATGGTTTTCAACTATCTTTGATCAACTTGTTTATATTGTACATAGCCCATAGGTCTTCCTTATTCTTTCATTCTAGTAAAGAGTTTGTTGATTGAAATATGTTTGACTTTGAGTTGACTTATTTTCGTTAATAAATTCTTGTATTTTAAGATAAGAAAATGTGTAAATTCATTCCATGTGTGTGCAGAGTTTTGTTGTTTAATAATGTCAGAGCTTGGCTCATCCCTTTCAATTTTGTCCTAATACCACCATCTTATGGGGTTGGTATTCACAGGACAACCCTTAACAGACCAAAATATTATTTAATAAAATATTAAAGTATTAATATTCAATATTAAATAATATATTCATATTCATAATTACAACACCCATAATAACTCTGGAGGGAATTCAGAGATTCAATGTGAAGATGGGACAATCTGTTGACAGGGCAACTATTAGTCAAACTTTGACATATATGAAAAAAAGGTTTGTGTGGATGAAAACTCTGCCATGAACTATCCCCACAGTGCAACAAGGTGGAGACAGCATCATACAAACACTTTCCTTGAGCAGGATCAGGGTAGCTGGTCAGAGTTGATGGGAGGAATACAGGACAACTCTGGAAGAAAAAGGCTCCAAAATACATGAGACCTGAGTTGAGGCTTATTTACCAGCAGAACAACAACCCTATAAACACATCACCAGAGCTTCAATGAAATGGTTTAGATCAAAGAATATTCATGTGTTAGAATGGCCCAGTTAGACCTAATCCAATTGAGAATCTGTGGAAAGACAACTTGATGTTCACAGACACTCTCCATCCAATCTGACTGAGCTTGAAAGATGTTACAAAAACTGGCACGTACCGAGAACAGAAAATGTAAAGTGTTTCCAGTCAGAGTAACTGTAAAAAAAAATAATTAAAATATAAAATAAAAATATTCCTATTCCTGTTAGATGTGTGGATTCTCCACCTTAGTTGCTATAGTAAGTTTGGAATAATAAAAAAAGGCAGCAACACAGAAAAAAGTATCTAAATGATGAATTATGATAATGAACTGTTCCAGCTACTCTCTGTGTTTATAGTTTCATATGGAAATGGCTTTCACACGCCGGCTAAATAGATTACGATACAGTGAGGGATTAGGGGTTGCCTTGCCGCCGGCCCACTAATCCTAAATGCAGACTGTCATCAGCCCTGACATGTCCGGGACTCCTTTTGCACAAAATGGCTCCTTGGCTTAAGAAGGCAATCTGGTGACACACACACACACACACATACCTCCTCCTCCTCCAGCATGAATATTCCTATCAGGCCTGTCAGCGACAGGAAAGACAATGACATTCGTCCTCAAAGTAGAAGATTAGATGTTGCGCGAGACAAAAGCTGACTCTTTGAAGTGATTTTAGTTCACATTCCAGCAAGTTAACCATACGACAATAACAGTTGGGAGTTTTTGAAAACTTCTGTCAGACTTCAGGAATTTCAGTTAACTAATCATGTGATTATCAGTGAAGGTTCTAGGCAGGAATCATTTTCTGAGAGCTTTCAACTTTTTAAACTCACATGCAGTCGTTTGTTTTTTTGTTTTTTTATTTTTTTGGTGGGGTGCCCGGGTGCAACTGCACCTTCGTTCTTAACCAGCTGTGTGTCGAATTTTTTCCAGTCCTTGAACTTAACATTTGTTTCTTTTTAGTAAACAAAACAAAAATCTCAAGAAAATCATCTAAAACCAAGTGTAACTTTTATTTAAATGGAAAAGCATATATATATGCATCTGTTTTCATCAGCTGAGGGAAGTGTAAATGTAAATATTTATTGTTGGTTAGGCCTGTGCATTATACTTTTCTTCTGGTGTGTTTGTATTTGTAATAAGGTTGATCTTTCAATGAATATAAATGCACAGATTAAATGAGGTAAATGTGTTCACATTAATGCAGAGCATTTTAAAAGTTACATTAATGCAAAATGGGCTAAACGCTGGAGCAGGTGTGCTGCAGGTTCAATAATATGTTGGATGTAGAGTGAAAATGAAGATACTTTAAATGACACACCAACATGAAATAAAAAATTATTTCAAGACAAACTCAGTTAGTGTTAAAACTGAGCAGAAACAGCAAATTAATGAATTTAACATGAGTATGTTTATGATTTTCTCTCTCTTATCTAATTAATAAACACTAAAGAAATAACCAAAATATTAACTGACACATGAAAAAAATTTGTTTGAGTATTTCTAAGACAGTTTATTAAAACATTTATTTCTCTTACATTTTTAGTTTTTATTTTACTTTTAATTATGAATGTATTTATTTGTTTGTTTGTTTTATAAAGAAGTACATGCAATCAGTTAGTATTTATTAAATTTATTTCATGTTATCTGAAAGTGTCGGCATAGTAAGAATGTCCTGGGTTGAAATCCTAGGTTGGCTCAGGGGAATTTTCATGTTTCTCTGGTGCTTTCATAGCTCTGCTGTGGATTCTCCAGTTTTCCCACACAGTCGACGTCCTTATGTCTGAGTGTTTGAATATTTTCTGTCTCTGTTTTGCTTTTATGGACTGATGACTTTTCCGGGGTGTATCCTCCCTCGCATAGGCAACAGGTCTCAACTTAAAGTTTTATTGGGTGATGAAAAATGTATTAAAAGTTTTATTTTTTATTTTCAAAAAACACTTAATAATAAATTTTGTTCAATTATATATTACACTTCCTGTGATGGACTGGTGACCTGTGCAGGATGGATATTATCTTCACATCTTATGAAGATAATGTAGATAATGTAGATATTGTTCTCTGCTTCCTACATTTGATGTCTGTGCTTCCCAAACGCCTCTTCCTTTTTCTGAGGACATGCTGGCTGAAGCGGAGGCTCTCCTTGAAACAAACAGTAATATGGAATCTCTTTTGTCAGGGCCGTGCTTAAGCCTAATCTAATGATTCAGATGACTGGGGGCCATATTTAGCGGATAGCCACTGGCTCACTTCAAACAAGCCGCTACGGGTGGAACTTTCCCAAGGATTAACACTTAAAGGAGAGCTAGAGAGAGGAAGAAAGAGGGGGGAAAAGAGAGGGGATGTCTTGCAGGGAATCCACCATTAAGTCGAGTTCGAGAGAGGAATGTGTTTGCTGAGCTCTGATCCAGGACTGTTTCAGCACTAATGAAAAAACTGGCCCCGTATGACTGATCTGTAACTTCATACAGAACAGCAAATGTAGGGTTTTTCCTCCAAGTGATCCAGCTTTCTCCTAAAACAAACAGACAAGCATGTTGGGTTAAATGGTGTTTCTGACTTAATCAGAAGTGTCATATGAGCAGTAATGGTTATGTTAGCTCTTAGTGTTAGCATTGTGACAGATTGACAAAGCAAACATGTGTAAAGGACTTACAGGGCTAATTTACACCATTTAGGAGAAAACACAAAAATTTAACATGAGCAAAATCACGAGTACACATGAAACCCATGTGAAACCAATGTTTTGGACATGTATTTGGAACACTAATGGTAAAATGTCTGAAATTAATACATTTCCATGTAAAAACCATTACATGCAAAATGATAAATGGACTGAACTTGTATAGCGCTTTTCTTTTTTTCTCTCCAATATGTTTTACAATATGATAACTGCTTATCTTATGCATGTTGCAACCCTGTAGTAATGTTTTATTGTACAATACAGCATGGACTTTATGAGTGGTGTCACCATTTTAGATTTGGGATGTTTAATAATCTTTGTAATATTAGATGTCAAGCTGAATCAGCATTTGTGTACACGTGCTAAGTTTCACCACTATGTCATCTGTAAAAATAATGATAATGATGGGATTTGCCATCAAAATGTGGGTCCCACCCCAAGATTATCAGTGTCCTCTCACTACAAATCAATTCTTTGAACAGCTCCTTACATTAAACAATAGGACTCGATTCTTACCGAGAGCCGTTCTCAGTTTTTTTACTACTTTGCTTGCTTATCATACTACTTTTTCAGTTCAATTTAATTTTAAATTACGATAAATTACTTAGGTGATTAAATATGAAAAGCAAAAGGGGGGTAGATATGAGCATACAACGCACATGCTCATTGCTTAATGTTGATTTCTGTTATGTGTCATGGCGGCATGGTGTGTGGTATGGAACGTGTATGGAACATCAGCTTCACATAAACAACATGTTGTTAATGTGTGGTTTATGCATTTTTTGCGCATTATTTTTCACACGTTGATAACGTGTAGACAACATGTTCATGTAATAATTGTGCACTGTTTACGTGTTGAGTATGTGATGTCTATGTGTCAGAAGTCACAGGTTTGTGAATTAGCTGGCATTCCATAGCGCTGTGTGTGACTTGGCTGCGACGTCAATGCATGCAGTGGGAGAGAGTGTGAGGATGGTCACAGTGTGCTCGTTACTCGAGGACTCAAGGAAACAATGAGTGCTTGGGAAGCACATGTAAAACAAGATCTGCTACAAGACCTAAAAACTGAACTGATGTGGCTGATTTGTAGCCAACATACTAACACAATAACAAGAGAAATCAACAATAAGTTGTATATGTGTTATTTTCCTCACATCAGTAATATATATAGAAAGCTGTTAGTCAGCAAATGTCTGCTATGTTATTTGATGACTCTGAATATGTTTTGCTAATGAAGGATTTGACTGTTTGTTGGTGACCGACTTTGTTTCTAGTGCTTTGGTAACAAGTCCGTGCATGTGTCTGACAGCTTGAGGTGCCCCTCGGTGCTGCTGTCACCGCTTTGACTGACAGGCCGCTGCAACACAAGTAACCCTGGATTAGAGTCAGCCGAGCGTAAACAAACACTGACGTTCTTAAAGGAGAGCAAAGCAGAGGGCAGAGGGTGCTGACCCAGTTCAGACACCAGGGAGGTTTTTCTATGCCTGTACCAGGTGAGATTCTCAGAGAGGAAAATGCAGAAATCACACTAAATGGCTGACCTGAAGACTAGCTTGAAATGACATAAGCATTCAGTTATGATTAAATGCACATGTCTGGTTAAGTCTGCACAAATACCCATAAACCAGAGAGCCAGGGACGTAATGATATATCCATCTTATAAGATGAAATAATGCGCAACACTGGCTTCATGAGATTAAGAAAATATTTCTATGACATTTTTGGGAATCGTAAGAATATTTTGTTTTTGTCACAGTGACATAAAAGTGTCAGAAATCATAAACTGTGTTTTAAAGAATCTCTGTTCAGTGTAGAATAATCCAGTTCAGTTTTGGTCAGTCTCAGTTCTTTAGATTTTGAACTAGGGATGATGCTGACCAGACTCATTACAAACTGTGAAATAGCTCTTTAGTTTATTGCAGATAGGAAGCTCTGAGGCATATTTCAACTTCAGCACCATTAGCAGCTAACAGAGGGCTGTAGTATTGTCACAGTGTCTACAAATCATTGCCTGTCACTCTGTCATGGATTCTGTTTTTCTACAGAGTTGTATAAATGATGCCAGATAGACTGGTGGGGACTTCCAGCAGATCAGGAATGACTTCCCTTCTGATCTTATTCTTATTTTTATTTCAAAATAAGAATCTCAAGGATAGATGCAACAGTTCATGTAGCTGAAAGCATTAACCTTCATGTCCGGAGCTAACAGTTAACTAACTTCAACACTCAAAGTCTTCTGCCGAACAAAGCTGGACAAGATGGACTTCACATTAATCAGAAACAACATGGTGTTTTCTCGTTACACTTTTACTTTGGCATATTTAGCTTTTGGGTGCAAAAACAGGAAAAATACATCTCGTGAAATGTGTCCCCCATGGGGACATTCTGTTACACACTTCGACAACTGATGGATTGAAGTAATTTTCTACTTATACTCAATGGTAAAGAAATGTGTTGGTCAGAGTTACTTCAGTTTGTTCTGGGGTCATATTATCAAATTTCATAAGAGCTGAGTGGCTTAAAGCCTAGATCAGAATCAGAATCTGCAGAAATAGGATGTAATATAAAATAAAAAACTAGTATATATTTAATTTAATTTCATATGTGATATTGGCCTTTTTGAGGGGTATTGTCAAATAGGGACATAATGTATTTTGTGAAGGTTTAGTGAGCTCACACTTTACCTTTAGTTCTAAAGGGAACTCTCACATAACAACATAAACACCGCCTGTACAATAATCTAATAGCTTTATTATGAAGTTGCTTTTTCATCATTAAACACATGCAACTAACACAACATACTGTGAATGAGGGATTATATCATCCAGAGAAAGCATCGACTCGTAATGTCCATACACCAACCTCTGAATCATGTTCTTGATCTGGAGAGAACAATGAGGACAGTAGCGTGTTCCAATTTGACTGACTGATTGGAATTTCCGAGTTCAAAGTAAGATTTAAATATAGATGGTTGGATGGATGGATGGATGGATGGATGGATGGATGGATGGCATGCAGGCATAATAGGCATAAAACAGATCGCAGGGGGATCTGACCACACCCATCTTATTATCAAATGTAACAAAGGATATGCACTAATCTTATTTATTTAAGAGCTTATAGGAGCTCACAATGAGAGGCTTAATTCTAACTAAGGAAACAGCCTTATCATTAGCTGAGAGGCAAGGAGATTAGGAGCAAATTATTAAACAAAGAATTAAGTTCTGAGAACCAATCTAGATCTGATCTCTGTTAAACTGAACCAATTTGGAAAGTGCTATGACATCTAGACCTCACTATCTGTGGAAATGTTGGTGCTGAGAGACTCTGATAAAAGTCTTTGACCATCTCTCTTCCATTTAATATGCTGGTCATTTTTCCATCTTAACATAACATTCACTGCCAATGTATAAAACAACATCTAGAAGTTTTAAATATATTCGAATTCTCTTTAAACCAGGAGACTGATTTTTTTTAGACTAATAATTTACATAATGTTTTAAGTGAGGTCTGAAGGTATATTTCAAACATTGTTTGGGTTGTTTTAGCCAATAAAATGTAAAAACAACTAAGGTAAAATGAACAATTGGAAAATAATTTCTACTGTGATTAGATGTGGTAAATCAGGTAAGAGGTGAGGTTTACCTATACTTCCATTTGCATTCTCTGAGCAGGCAACCAATACTGCTCCAGTTGTTTGGGGTAATTTACAAAAAACGTTTGCGCACATTCTGGAGCTGATAGACTTGATACCAAATATTATGCTTGCTTGCATATTTTACATTATTTTTGATTTGATTAGGCCTACATTTGAAACATCTTATCATAATCTCATACAAAACACCCTCCACTGAAAAAATGTTCCTCTGTGGCTGAATGGGTTGAGTCACAATTCTTGAGCATACCAACAACATATGTGGCATGATAAATTTACCTGCAAGGAATGCCGTGGTCCATCAGATTAATATGACCACAGCTGTGACCAGAAACAGGACAGGAAGAATGCCTGTTTTGTGTAGACCTATTGTGATGAGATTTGCTATTTTCTAGATTGTCGGTTCCTCCATAATCTGAAAACAGAAGCAGCATGGAACAGTCCAAGAAATGGCTGTCCATCTAAACTGGCAAGCCTGGAGCATTAGGCAGAGAAGCAGCCACGAGGTCCATGGATTGAATAGGTCCATGAGATGTTCAAAGCTTGGTATAATGTTTTATTTCCTCATGCTGCTTTAAACTTCTCCAAATTTTCTCCCTGACCTGTCTGCTGTATTCTTCATGAAACTGCTTGTTTATTATTGTTCAAAAGCAAACCTATGAGGACTTCACAGTACAGCTGGATTTATACTGAGATTCAACTACACACAGATTGTATTTACTAAATAGGTGAACTGTGCAGGCAGTTAGTTGGACTAAATGTAATTTAGGGGTATCACCATTAAGGGGACTGAATATAAAAACACAACACCTTTGAGATTTCTGTTTGTAAAAAAAGTTTTAAACCACAGGAGTGGGGAGAGAACCCCTGTGGTGCGCCAGTGTTGATGGTTCTTGTGTGGGAGAAGATGCTCCCCAGCCTCACCTGCTGCTGCTGATCCTTCAGGAAGTTGGTGATCCACTGACAGGTGGAGGCCAGGACTTTGAGCTGGGTGAGCCTCTGGTAGAGGATGTCTGGGTTGATGGTGTTGAAGGCCTAGCTGAAGTCCACAAACAGGATCCTGGCGTAAATCCCTGGGTGGTCAAGGTGTTGCAGGATGAAGTGTAGTCCCAAATTGACTGCATCATCTGCCAACCTGTTTGTCCGGTAAGGCAAAGCAAGTTTATTTATATAGCACATTTCAGTAAAAAGACAATTCAAAGTGCTTCACATGAAGGAAAAAAAAAACATAATAGGCACAAGTACATTACAGTGACATAAAGGTAATTAAAAATAAAGAGAATAGAATGATGGATAAGAAAATGAAAAGAAAGTTGGACTGAAAACTTAACTAATAACGTTTAGACAGCTGTCGTGGTGGGCACACAGCTTGGGTTGTGTGTGTATTTGCTTTGTTTTTTGTAGGTGCTTGAGTCTTGGTGGAGGTGACTGGTGTTCCCCATCTTCGCTGATGAGCTTTGGTGTATTTAAGCAGGAGGCAGCCAGCATCTCATCGCTCAAGTGTTAGCCTTCAGTGGTAGAGCTCCAGCCATCTCACGCATTGTTAAATATTCCTCGTTTTGACTTTTGCTAACCTGCCTTTGTCTTCTTGTACGCTAGATCGAGACTACCTGGATGTTACCCAGGCTGGATCATCTTATTGCTTCGTTAAGCTCATTTTGTCTTGGACTTTTAAAGTACCTGAGCTTCTCAGACGCCATGTTGTTATTGTTCTACTGGACTAACCTTGCTGGCTGCCGCCATTTGCTTCCTGCCTCACACAGATCCCGCAGAACCTGTCCACCCTCCATCGCTCTCAAGCAACCCAGCTCCGGCACCATACTACCTGACGCTGTTGCCCACTTCTTGTTTGGTGCCTTCGTACTCACCGCACTGTGCTCTCATTCCGGTCAGTCCGAATCTCTCTCCTGGCTGAGAACTCACCCAGCCTAGTAAGGAATTACTTATTCATTATTTCGTTCCTAGTTACCACACCTACTCACTGTACGCTTCTTCTTTACAGCCCCGCCATGTACCAGAGCACCCAGTATTCCTGTATTCAATAAAACTCATTACAAACTTTCCTGTTTCTCCTGAGCATTTCCTGCATGTGGGTCAAGTCTGTTTACGAAACTATGACAGCAACGCAGCCAAAGGCCACCCTGAAAAAATACGTTTTTAATCTTGATTTGAAGCAACTTATAGTTTCAGCGCTTTTACAGTTTTCTGGGAGTTTATTCCAGATTAGTGGAGCATAAGAACTAAAAGCTGCTTCTCCATGTTTGGTTCTGGTTCTGGGTATGCAGAGTAGATTTGACCCAGNGTGATTTATAGACTAACAGAAGTATTTTAAAGTCTATTCTCTGAGCTACAGGGAGCCAGTGTAGGGACTTTAGAACCGGGGTGATGTGCTCCACTTTCTTAGTTCTAGTGAGGACGTGGGCAGCAGCATTCTGGATCAACTGAAGCTGTCTGATCGACTTTTTAGGAAGACCTGTGAAGACACCGTTGCAGTAAACAATTCTACTAAAGATGAACGCATGAACTAGTTTTTCAAGGTCCTGCTGAGACATTTGTCCTGTAATCCTGGAGATGTTCTGTAGGTGATAGAAGGTTGACCTTGTTACTGTCTTTATGTGCCTCTGAAGGTTCAGGCCTGAGTCCATCACTACACCCAGGTTTCGAGCCTGATTGGTGGTTTCTAGCTGTATTAACTGAAGCTGTGTGCTAACTTTTAAATGCTTGTCCTTTGGTCCAAAGATTATTTATTCAGTTTTGTTTTGATTCAGCTGAAGAAAATTTGGCACATCAATGCATTGATTTCTTCTATGCATTTACCAAGCGCTTGAATGGGTTCATGGTCACCTGGTGACATCGTAACGTATAGCTGTGAGTCGTCTGCATAGTTATGATAACTTACATTGTTTATTAAAATCTGAGTTAGGGGGAGCATGTAGATATTAAATAGGAGGGGCCCTAGATGGACTCTTGGGGAACACCACTTGTGATTTCTGTGGTCTCTGATTTAAAGTTACCTACTGACACCAAAAAGTCACTGTCCTTCAAGTAGGATTTAAACCAATTGAGTGCTGTACCAGAAAGGCTGACCCAGTTTTCCAGGCACTCTAATAAAATGGAGTGATCAACAGTGTCGAATGCTGCACTAAGGTCCAATAATACCAGTACTGTGGTTCTTCCACAGTCTGCATTTATACGGATGTCATTGAACACCTTGACAAGAGCAGTCTCTGTACTGTGGTGAGCACAGAAGCCTGACTGAAAGATATCGAAGCAGCTGGTCATTGTTAGGGAGTTGTTTAACTGCTGAAACACAGCTTTTTCAATAATCTTACTGATGAAGGGAGGTTTGATATAGGCCTGTAGTCCTGTAGTAGCAGCTTGTCGAAGTTGCTCTTTTTCAATAGAGGTTTGATAACTGCTGTTTTTAGGGCCTGGGGGAAAACACCTGACAAAAGGGATGTGTTTATTATTGGAGTTAAATCAGACTTTATGACAGGCAAAGCTTTCTTAAGGAAAGCTGTGGGTAAAACATCGAGACAGCAGGAAGAAGAGCTTAGTTGCTGTATGATTTCTTCTAAGTTTTTGTAGTTTATTTGGTGAAATTGGGAAATTTTGTCAAAATCAGTTCTAGTTGGAGACAACTTTGGTACTGGAGTTGATGTGGATGTGCTGACTGCCCCTCTGATCTNCTTCTAAGTTTTTGTAGTTTATTTGATGAAATTGGGACATTTTGTCAAAATCAGTTCTAGTTGTAGAAAACTTTGGTACTTGATTTGATTTAGATGTTCTGATTGACCCTCTGATATTTTTGGTTTTTTCAGTGAAGAAGTTAGCAAATTCATTGCAGGCCCTGGTAGAGTGGAGTTCAGATGCTACAGTTACAGGAGGGTTTGTTAACCTGTCGACCGTGGCAAATAATGCACGAGCATTGTTAATGTTTTTGCTGATGATCTCAGAAAAGAAAGATTCCCTTGCATTTTTCAGTTGTAGGTTATATCTGTATAGTCTCTCTTTATAGATAATATAGTGAACCTGGAGTGCAGTCTTTCGCCACCTGCATTCAGCTTTTCGACACTTTTCCACGGAGAGATTTTCTTCCCAGAAATGATTTTCACTTTAATTGGAGAAATGTAATCAATCATATTCAAGATTTCAGAATGAAAGTTATCTACCAGCTCATCTACATTGTTACAGGGCAAAGTGGAGGTTGAAGAGTAAATCTGGTTAAAGGTTTCAGCAGCACTGTCATTAAAGGTGTGTTTTCTTATAATGTCTCTTCGGCAAACTGAGCCATTGGAGATGATGCTTTCAAAAATAACAGAAAAGTGGTCAGATAGGGCAACATCAGTTACAGACATCTCAGAAATGTTTAGACCCTTAGTGATGATCAAGTCCAAAATATGTCCCTGTTTGTGCAACTGTTGTTTAACATGTTGAGTCAAACCAAAATTTCGAAGAGTGTCACACAGTTCTATTGCACTTCTGTCTTCAGGATTGTCCATGTGAATGTTGAAGTCTCCCACAATAATTAAACAGTCATAATCAACACATATCACAGATAAAAGCTCATTAAAATCACTGAAAAAGTTTGTTTTGGACTTAGGAGGCCTGTAAATATTCAAGAACATGGTTCGGACCGGGCTCTTTACCTAGAGAGCCAAACATACAAAAGAGTCAAATTTGCCCAGAAATACTTTTCTACACTTTAGTAAATCTTTAAACAAAGTGGCCACCCCTCCGCCTTTTCTTTGCTGTCTGCTCTCACAAAGGAAATTGTAGTTCGGAGGCGTCAACTCTATCCGAATGAGAGCTTCATTAAATTCATGTAACCATGTTTCTGTTAAAAACATAACATCAAGATCATGGTCAGTAATGAAGTCATTGATTAAAAATGTTTTTCCTGACAGAGATCTAATGTTCAATAAAGCCAGTTTATATGACTTAGTTGCTGATATGAACTCTGTGTCTGGTTGTACCTGACAGTTTATGGCTTTTTTTGATTGTTTATTA
>JAHUTJ010000637.1:0-29613 GCA_036250325.1 Characodon lateralis
GGTCATTTATGACAAACCTTGGGCCATTTCTCCTTGTACTGTATGTCTATGAGCATTCTTATCCTATTCTAACAAAAGGGAAACATTAGAACTTATATTTTATTTCACTATAGTATAAATGGGAAAAACAGCTATGAGCATATTAATAAAGGTTATTCCTAACATAAAGAAACAGCAAAACGTCTTGAGAAGAAATTTTTTTGCCAAAGTAAAAAATAAACATCTTAAAAACAACATAAAAACAAAGATAGCAGTCAGTTGCATTCCAAATAGGTTTTCTATTGCTTGCAGGTATGTGGGGAGTGGATGCCCCCTGTGTGTTATGCTCACTGTTAGTCCCAAAGAAGCTTGTACCTTAGTCATCGCTTTAGATTCAGAGCAATATTTTACGGTGTTTGACCAGCTCATGACTACTGGAGCATTTCTAGCTCAGAATCTATGGGATATTTGGTGGACCACTTTTGATACCTTAGGTTAAAACAGATATACACAGGAAGAGAGAGACTTCAGACACTGCAATATTTAGACTAATCAAATGCAATCCAAGGTCAGTACTGTAGATTCCTCTCTGTACAATGTGATGGCCAAGCACAGGAGCTTCAGTGAAAAACTACTCCACCATGTGTGACGGGGTTTTATTTTAACATCACTATTGAGGTGAAGTTTGTCAAAATTGGTTTATTTATTCTTCAAATTCATTTTATTTAATCAACAATTTATTTTTTTCCTGACTTTTATTGCTATATAAATTTTTTTTGTTACTCTTGTCAGTTGGTGGTTACCATAGCAACCAATAACCAGTCAGCTCTTCCCCTTTTTCTGTTGCTGTCTGTTATTGTGGTATGTATTAGGATTAGCTTTGTGTTTTCTTAACAAATATGATTTTTTTTTTCATATATTTTAGATTAATTTAATTATATACATTTTTTCATATTCGATTTTGCCATATTTTGTAAATGTTTTAAACTGTTATTGTAATTCATGTTGTGTATTTCAGCTGTGTTTAATGTTACAACTGCTGTTTTATCAACTGTTCATTTGATTACTCAGTAGTTTGTCTAGAGTTATTTATTGTACTTTATTTAATGTATAGGGGCAGAAGCTGCTGTGGTTGCTAACCACCAACTTGTTTATTTGTCTCTTGTTAGGTATGTTTTACTTTTTGATACAAAGTAACAATTCAGTTGCCAATTGTACGATAGTCTTTGAATGTTAAATATTTGTGTGTACTCTGTTTATTTTACCACAATATATGTATTAATTGCTAACTGTGTTAAATATAATGTAGAAAATTGATGTAAATTGATGTTAAAACCACTATACGATCACAGTCAGCTCCCCTTTTTCTGTTGCTGTCTGTTACTGTGGGGCAGAAGCTGCTGTAGCTGCTAACCACCAACTTGTTTATTTGTCTCTTGTTAGAATAAATACAGAGAACCAGAATGTGTCTGTCGTGAAGTCAACCTGCTGGATCAGAACGAACAAGATGGGTTACAGATGTTGTGCTTCAGAATATCTGTTTACCAAATTTCACATGTCTACGTTACCCCAACTCAGTTTAAGCTCCTTTGTAATTGAACTGAAATACAGAAATTTCACCGGGGGACAATTCTGTGCAAAAGTTTGATGAGTTTTTGCACATGTTTAGGCCTCCAAAAAGCCACTTCGTTTCGGGGGGGAATAATAAGGCCCGGAGGCTTCGCTGCTCGGCCCTAAATAAACACCTCCTGTGTATCAATTCTGCCCAATTTGAGACAGAGTGAGTCGTAAATCGTAGCTTTGGACTCCAATATTTTAAAGAGCGGTTATCATGTGACAACCCGTGGCGAACCACTCGGTCTCGGACTGGCGGCGCCGCGTATCCGCGGTCACGTGACAGCTGTGGTGCGCGTGCAGCGGGGAGGTTTGCAGCTGGTTGTAGTGGCGCTGCTGGGAATCGAAACTTATCGAAGATCGTGGAATACGATTTCCTCAGTCACGAAGGCTCGTCCTTCCTGCCTTAGCTCGACTTCGCAGCAGCTGCACGTCTGTTCCATCTTTATTCTACGACTATGACACGCATTTAAACTTTGCTTTGGTTCAGTGAACTGGCTCACTTTATCAGGTAGGTGTGTCTTGCTGACGTTGGGCCTCCATTACATTTATGCTTGGGTTGGTGTAAGAAAGTAACAAGACATATTTATGTAGAGTACCCCGCACTGGTTAGCTTCAGCTTTTGTTACTGTGCAGGTCTGCGCTGCAGTGAAGCGCCATGGACTCAGCCCGAGAGAAACGAAAGGAGGAGATAAACAATGCTCTGGTTTTTATACAGTGAGTTGTTTTAATGGCAGGCCGAGTGCGCTTTGGCAGAAAGTGAAACTGGCGTGATTTACGTTCTTCTCAGATAGGAAATCTCATCGCTTCTGTCTGAGTTGTTTGTCTTGTGTTTTAGGTCTCCTTTGGCTTATCCGGATCCTGTAGCCTACCAGGTAGTGGTTGTGACCAGTTTGTTTGTTGTGTTTATCTGCAGCTGTTTGGTCATATGCTTGCTGAAGTTACACCAGATGACCTTTCACTACTGTCTGTGTGGAAGATGAACGCCTCAACATGATTTTCATTTTTACACTCTGTCCTACAAACGTGTTATGAACCATTAGGAGGTCATCACATGTACGGATTTTATGGTGATAGACCAGCACTATTTGATCAGCACTTATTTATGAAGTGGCAGGAAGGTAAAGCATAGTTTTCAAATAAAAAAAAAAAGTCAAATGCAACAAATTGCCTTCAGAAGTTACCTAATTAGTGAATAGGGTCCACCTATGTCATTTTATCCTAATATTAATACAGCTGTTCTGTAAAGGTCTTGGAGGTTTCTAGTGAACGTGAATGTGGGGACACAACAAACATGTGGAAGAAGGCCTGGTCAGATAAGACCAAAGTCGAGCTTACTTGCTTTCTTATCCTGAATACACCATCCCCCAAGGGGAATCATGGTGTTGGCAGCTTCATGCCGAGGGGATGTTTTTACTCAGCAGTGACCGGGAAACCGGTCAGAGTTGATGGGAACATGGATGGAGCTGAAGAGAAAACAGTGCTGGATGATGCACGCTACACTTTTCAGAATTGTATTGGTGAAAAAGTTTTGGAACCATGTAATATTTTCCTTCCACTTCACAATCAGGCACTGCTTTGTAGTGCAGGTAGCCATTGTTTTGCTTGCACCTCCTAAATAAAGAATCTGGGCTGCAACACTGTTGATTGGGCTGATAATAGTTTGTGTGCCAAATGGGCCTGACTGCACTTCAGCTCTTTCAAGCCTTTGCTTCATTACAGAAACACAAACACAACTAGGTCTTTTGCACTGCTGAAATAACATGTTAAGCAACTGGCTTCCTAAATTCTGAGTGTCATGGTTGTCAAGGAGGTGATGAAAAACAGCTGTAAATAGACCTTTTCTCAACTCCTTTGTCACCACATTTGTAATGAAGTTGCAGGTTCTAAACAATGATTAGATTAATCCCCGTTGTTTTTTTCTGTAAAATATAAAAAGCTACTAAATAAACGAATGAAGAATATTAACCAGCACATATCCAAACAAAACGTAGCTATGTTGTGTCAGTCAGCAAAAGGGCTTTGTGTACATCTTTCCCCCATCTTTCTTTCACTCTCCCTCAGGACTTTTTGACCCGGTTGGTGTGCAACCTGCTTGAAGAGGGCAACGCCTTCTTTCGAGACCAACAGTGGGAGGAGGCTGTCAGAGAATTCAGTGAGGCCTTAAATGTCTCAAGCTATGCTGAAGCAGATAAGATCCACATCCCACAGGCTTTGCTGGAGAGCCTGTACGTCAACCGGGCCGCCGCCTACCACAGTATGGTGAGATTCATGTTTTTTGCTGCACACTTCTGACAATTGAAGAAAGCGGTTTATGAACAGAGCTTCAGACAATTGCACATTAACGTTGGCATCCAGCTGTGGAGCGAAACGAAAGGGGATGGGTGTGTAGTTATGCGTGGAGTCATCTTCCAACCTGTCTGAACATGCCAGTATTCAATTACATTTTTAAAATATTGAAATAAAGCACAACCATGACAGAAATTATCTTCAAATATAGAAATGATTAGTGAAATTAGACCCTGCTGTTATTATGATGACTGCTAATAGAAAGCTCAGTTTGCTGATCCAGTGCAGTGAAATTATGCAAATATCTGTGGCTTCCGGACAATAGTTCTTAATCGCCTGTGATGTCTTAAAGAGCAAATATGTTCATATTTTGGAGCCAGAGCACCTGACAGTTTTAAGAATTAAATTAGTGTCAGTCGAGAATTTTATTACGGTCAGCATATCTATTGTTTCAAAGCAGATAATTATTCTTAAAGTGTATTTTTATAACCTAAAAATTGCAGTTTGCACCACAACCTATAAAACAGATATGCACCTTCATGTATGCATGATGATGTGCCATTTGGAACCAGAGGGAGATAGATAATTGTACTACAGTTGTGGAGATTTTTGCAAGTATATATATACACATCAGTACCTTACTTGTTGATGCCTCTTTGGCAACAACTATAGCCCTCAGGTCTTCTTGAATATGATGCCATAAGCTTGGCACACCTATCTATGGCCAGTTTCACCCATTCCTCTTTGCAGAACCTCTCAAGCTCTATCAGGTTGGATGGGAACCTTTGCTGCACAGCCATTTTCAGTTCATTCGCACATTGCTGCCTTTATATTTACCTCCAGGATGACTAGTCTTCTAATTCCTGCTGCTGGAAAACATCCCCACCACTGATGGTGGTCAGAGGGCTCAGTGGCGACTGTGTTTGGCAGCCTCACTCCTGTCAGTCTGCCCTAGGGCAGCTGTTGCTACATTGTAGCTCACCTCTGTCGGTGGATGACTGAAAGTAGTGTGAAGCATTTTGGGGTCTCTGGGGACTAGAGCGCTATACAAATGCAAGCCATGCTGCCGGCACCATGCTTCCCTGTAGTAATGTTATTGACCACGTAATGAGTGGTACCTCATTTCCTCCAAACATGATGCCTGGCTCTAATGTGAAAAAGTTAAGTATATGTCTCATCAGCGAGTTTTATTACGCCTTGTCTGAGATTCTTTAAGTGCCGTTTAGGAAATTCGCGGCAGGTTGCCATGTGGCTTTTACTAAGGAGTTGCTTCTGTCTGGCTACTGTACCATACAGGCCGGACCGGTGGATTGCTGCAGAGATAGTTGTTCTTGTGGAAAGTTCTCCTCTCTCCAAAGAGCAGTGCTAGAGCTCTGGCAGTTTTTTTGTCACCGTTCTCCTCCTCCCGATCGCCCAATTTAGACAGCCGACCAGCTATAGGAAGAGTCCTGGTGGTTCCAAACTTCCTTCATTTACAGATGATGGAGACCACTGATCTTATTGGCACTCTGAAAGCAGCAGAAATCTTTCTGTACCCTTCCCCAGATGTGTGCCTTAATAAAATGCAGTTTTGGAGGTCTATAGACCGTTCCTTTAACTATATGCGTGGTGTTTGTGCTCTGACATCCTCTGTTACCTGTGCGACCTTTCATAGAGAGGTGTTTGCCTTTCCTAACCCTGTCTAGTCAGAATGTACCACAGGTGGATTCAGCTGAAGAAACATCTTAAGGTTATCAGTGGAAACGGGATGCACCTGAGCTCAGTTTTGAGCTGCATGTTAAAGGCCCTGGATACATAATATACATATAATTGCTTAGGGCTTTTAATATTTTGGCAAAAAAAAACCTCATGTTGTCATTTTGGGGTGTTTTATGTAGAGTTTTGAGAGACAAAATGAATGTAATCCTTTTTGAAAAAAGGCTATAACTTAGCAAAATGTGGAAAAAATGAAGCAATGTGAATACTTTGTTAGTTTATTATATTTCTAATGAAAGGATAGAGAGAGCGTAATGTGACATCTTAGGGCAAAGCAACATGTGAGAAAAGAAGTGCTGCACATTGATAGATGCCTGTGTCTTTAACACACATTGGAGGCACCGAGACAGAGAAGACCGCTGGACGTCGCCTTTTGCCGGTTTTATCAGAGGCTTTGTATCCTCCTGGATAAATCACCATATAAGCCCCACATTAGTCGGGAGACATTGCTGTTCCTACTTTTGTCTTGGGTAGCCATTGTGTTCTGCACCGATTGCCAAGTCCGGTGTTCTGTAGGTTAAAACATTCATCTTTTGGCCTGATTTGACCATCTGGTTCAGGGCTGATGTAGAGGTACAAAGTGTCATCACCCAGCTGATCCCAGCCTTGACTGGAAATATGATACTTTGAAAGTCGAGCCATTTTTTTATTTATTTGGATATAACAAAATGAAAAAATTGTTATGTCTCAACTATGTTTCAGATTTATCAGTTTAGTACACTTTCCATAAGATGTTAGAGCAAACGGGGCAGTCCACAGTTATTCTTTCTGTGTTTAATCTTGGATGTTCTTCCTCCCTCCTCCTTAAAAGCAGCACCAGTCTGATGAATGTCCCTTAGGGAATGTGGATATCACTAAATCATTTGGATATGTTTGATCAGCATTACAAGGTCATTGAACTTCAGCTTGCATACGAAGAAAACACTACTCAACAGCTCCACCTAGCTGAAAACCATTTGTTTACAAACTAGTAATTAAATGTTACTTTTATGCTTTACAATTAAAAAAATCTCTTCTCACTTTCTCTTTCTTTAACAAGTTAAAGTACGATGAAGGTGTCAAGGACTCCAACAGTGCTCTGGAAGTGTGCAGTGACAGCCGCAGGGCTTTGTACAGGAAGGCGCTGTGCCTGAAGGCACTCGGGAAGCACAAGGAGGCGTATGACTGCACCACCATCTGCCTCCTCAGTAATCCTCAGGTACGGGAGGGGAGGGGGGTGTTTCAAGAGTTTATGCTGAGATGTGTCAGACAAAATTGAAACTTTAATCTGAAAACCCACTCTTTTAACTCCCAACAGGATAAACAGGTGATTGATCTCGCACAGGAGTTGGCCAGCCAGTTGGGGATGAAAATAAGAAAACCCTATGTCAGCTCAAACGTGAGCAAACTAGTCCTTTTTTCCATTTTACATTGTGAAACATAATAAATGAATATTGTCTTAGCATTAGGGTTGAGTTATGGTTGAGCTTCAATTGAAAACAGTGAAACTAAACAAATACAAAACATAGGTTGTTTGTGACGGAAGAGTCGTCACGAGTCTGGGAAGTGGTCTAAGCACTCAAATCAGCCCTGATAAGCTGGCGTACACACCCACACACACACACCCAAATAGTGAACTTACTTTTCTGTTTTGGCTCAGACTGGCGCGGTTCTTCGGGGGTGCACATGCTGGAGGAACAGAGCCCTGTCTCGGTTTTTCCATTCATAGGGTGGTTTTTGATTTCTGGTGCCATTGGGCATTTTTCCAGTTCAGGCAGAACAAGCCAAACATTTAAACGGCGCATAAGTAATTTCTGGACTAAAGCGCACTGTGAGGAAGTTAATTATGGATATCTACAGTGACAAATGAATTTACTTGAGGTTGAAGTAACTGTTTAGTGTTTTTTTTTTAAATTATTATTATAGGCAGAGCCTGAGGCTATAAAAAGGGGCTCTGCACCCCATGTAGTCAGTCTGAGTTCAGACTCCAAACAAGTCACAATGGAGGTGATGGATGTTGAGCTGCTACTACTATTTTTGTCTTTATTTTAAAACTTCCCTGGACGTCTTTTGTGAAAAGATTGCGTAGGTCCTCACTTTTTCCAGCTGAATATGAGCACAATAAATACCACCTAAAGTTGAATCACAGCAATGCCGTTCCAGTTTTTGGCCAAGCCATACTAGAGCCCCGTCACATTGTTATTATAAATCCTATCTTGTGTTTGTAGTGAATTTGGATAAGTAAAGAACAATCAGTCTTCTTGTTAAAGCATTATGAAATGATATTTGAGTTGCTTGAATGCTCCTAAAGTGGAAGAAACTAATGAAAGCATTTTCATACATTTTTATTTGTCTTTACTAAATTTAATTTTTTTGACTGCGCTGTAGAGTTTAACAGACCTGCTGTCTACTGTTAACACTAGGCTTTAAATTTTCCTTTTTGAGAGTTTAGTTATAGTGCTTTGGTTTATGCTGGGGTATTTGTGTAGTTATAATGCTATATTCTCTCCATAGAAAGTACCCCTGGCCCAGTGTTTCTGTGTATAGTCATGGCTATTGCTGCCTGTAGTGATTTTAAGTTTTTTCCCAAAGAAAGTTTGTGTTTTGCTGATTACTGCTCATGCTGAACTTGGAGGATTTGTTTCTGTTAAAAATAAATGGTTCCCTTCCACTGTCACCAGATGCTTGCTCAGGATCTGGAATTGCTGCAGAAGGAAGATCTAGATGTAGTTGGCTGGGCTCCTTTTTCCCCACTTGGCATTTATGTTTTGTTTGATGTAGACTGTGTTATTTGGACTAGGACTCTACCTGTATGATTTATTTGGGATCAAATTAGATTTGGTCGGAACCAAACCCGTTTGCCTTGTAAGGTACCTTGTAGAGACACCACTTTAGCAACTGGAACTATATCAGTAAAATAAGCTGAAGAATGCTGCAGATTTGTCCCCTTTGGGTCTTTATGCTTTCCTTTTTTCAAATACAGCCTGCTCGGTTTTTATGGGAATTTGCACTTATTATACATTGACATTTATTATTACAGTATATTCATCAGACACTTTTACAACAAATTCTATTTTTTATTTTAAATTGACCAAAAACTGCTACAATTTTCCTTTATGTGACAAAATCACATAAACATTTTTATGAATATTTTCTTACGTTTAAAGTCGTCACTGATTGTATTTTACATTTTTACCTCTTTCTCTCTTCTAGGCCCCTCATAATAATGTAATTCGAAATGGTGGGAATCCTCCGGGTGTCGATTCAGCAGGTCAGAATTCTTCATTTTTATGTCTGATCTCTAGGTTGTGCAATATTAGCCAAAGTTTGATTTTATAAGAGAAATTTTCTTTTGCTTCACCACAGTCAGCTTCCACAGCGTGCCAAAGTCCACCATCCGCTCCACACCTCCCAGCTCCAGTCACCCTGCTGCCTCTGCAGTCACTCACCGGGTGGAAGCTGTGGAGGACTCAGAGGTGATGGGAGATGACCTAGACAGCCTGCTTGACAGCTTTCCTACCGGACAAGTGCCATCTGAGGTATAATGTGCTGTTTATTTTTTTATTTTGAAGATAAGTAAGACTAAAGTGTATGTAGAAATTACTATTTTTAGTCTGTTGAGCCCTGAGGGTTTTTAGAGCCATGCCTGCCTGAAATTGCATAAGTATTCGATACACTGCCCATTTCCCAGGTTTCCCCACTTGCAAAGCATGTAGAAGTCATTCATTTTTAGCATAGGTACTCTTCAACTGTGAGTGATGGAATCTAAAACAAAAATCCAGAAAATCACATTGTGTGATTTTTAAGTAATTAATTTCCACTTGGGGTTAGGGTCACATAGGGTTAGGGCCAGCCTAACCCTAACCCGCCGGCGGTTTAGGGTTAGTACATGGCTTCCTATAAATGCATGTATTATGGTTGTAGATTATTGTAACTCTTGTTTCTCCTAATCTTTCCCAGGTTCTGGCGCTCTCAGAGCCAGACAATACTCCCACTTCCACACCCAGCCTTCCCGCCCCAACACCCCAGCTACCGCCAGCATTTTTCAGCTCATCCATCAGCCAGCTCAACTCCCTGGATTGCTTTACAAATGCCAATCATGACTCAGCTGCTGCAGCTCTGGATATCCTTGATGACCTCTACACCTCTGGGGACGAAGGTGGCGCAAATGCCTCAAACTTGTTGATGCCTACCACAACATTGAATAACTTGGATGGTCTTGATTCTCTTGACACTCTTGATGACATTTTGGACTCAATGCCAGATGCTGTTGCAGCTATGGAGACTAAAACAGAGCTGAAGGAGGGAGAAAAGACTCTAGATGAACTGCTGAACGAAGTGGAAACCGTGGGGTCTGTCTCTCATATAAAGGCTCAGAATGGTGACGTTCCAAAAATCGCCACCAACTCCATGAAGCAGCTGGACTCTCTGGATGACTTGGACTCCTTCCCCACTGTGGAAGATGTCAGGGCTGCTTTACCAGGAGTTTCAGTTGGAGGAACAAGGCTAGACTCACTCTCTGATTTTAGCTCAAACGGTGATTAAACTTTATCTGTAACTCATTGGTTACCCAGAATGGTCGTTTTTTAGATTCATTGACACTCAAAGGTTGGGTAATATTTGCTTGCTGGCTTTGACACTAGTAGGTTTTCTTTTTTTGGCCCCTGGATCATGGTTGTCTCTGGAGTTTTTTACCTCTTGAGCTGATGGAACAGATCCAAAAAAATATATTTTTTTATGCTTTATTGGGTTTTAAAGCTGTGCAGAATCCCAAAGAAGTTCAAGTTAGAAAAATATATATAAGCAAAAGGGAATAGTAAAGCAGAAATGTTTCTTTTATCAGTGACAGAAATTTAAAATCACCCACACAAGGTTTTAAGTGTTTAGAGCGTTAGAAAGCGTATTTAGGATTCACTGATCTAAGGCGCCAGCTTAATTTTTTTAGGCAAAGATGCATAAAAATCAATCTTTTATTGTAGCATTGTCATTGATACCTGAAGAATATATATCTGAAAACTCTAACCTTTAATCTGAATACCAATTAAAGGTAGGCTACATAGTGGAAAACAAACCCTATGAGATGTGTTGAACACAAAATCATCATTTAAAATCTGCTGTCATTACAAAGTCCATGATGGTATACATTTTAACAAGGTTCCCAGAGCCTTTGAGAGGAACAGGCCCACAGCATTACAGATTTGTTACTGTTAGCGGTTTTTACTATTAGGTGTCACTATTTCTTATGTACCGGACCACTAAATTTTACACCACCTATGATTTGCAACCCTTAAGAGTATGTCACATAGCTGTGATGTGCATTGATTATATGAGTGCTGGACACAGAACAGAGGGTAGATTTAAAGAGCCTTGTGCATGCGAGGATGACCTGAATGTTTCAAATAACATTGTGGATGTTTTAGGTTTTTATTTGACTTTGTAAAGTGCTTTGAGACGACATTGAATTGAATTTGCTGTGTGTAATTTGTGCTCTGTCATCACTCCTCAGGTTTCTCAGAGTCTGACAGTGTTGCAGCATCTGTAACCAGATCTCCAAAAAACCACTACAAAGTAAGCATGATTTAATGGCTGGGCTACTGTTTTATTTTCTGGTTTTTTTTTTTTACGTTAATAGGAATCATTTTCACATATAGCTGAAAGACAGCCGTGATGGGACTACAGCTGTACATAACCCCCTGTCCTCCACCCATGAGTTCCTGCAGGCTTGTTCCCTCTGTTTTCCTCGTGGAGGTCTGTTAGACTTTTTACTATGCTCTTCATCTAAGAAATCAGCTTTTTCACCTTACTGTTTACTTCAGATTACAGGTACATTTTTAATATGTTGTTGTATTTCCACTCCTAGGTGCTAGTGTTTACAGTTTTGTTCACAAGCCAGATCTCGCCCATAATTGTAAGCGAGATATTTTGTTATGCAGACGGAAGGCTGGCTCTCCTTCAGAGTGGACGAGAGTGAGACAGATTCCTGTCTGGACATCGTTCTCTGGACCTTTTGTTCTCTGTCGAGGTAGGAGAACGTCAACAGGCAAAGAGATGGTATTCAAACACTGTTCATGATTGCTACATGTTTTGTTCTTCTTACTTCTTACCAAATGTTACTGTTCCTACATTTATCTTCTTTATCTGTTGAATTTTGTCTGTTGTTCAATCACTAATAAACAATAAAATCTATGGGAGATAAATGTTAAAGATTAGAGCTTAGTTTGTTTGTTCAGATATGAAATCTTTTAGCCTTTTATGCTTGTTTCAGTTTCTTTATATTAATGTGAATGCAGTTTAGATAAGCATTATATATTCTTAAAGATGACGTCCACTTCATGGCCATTTGTAGCTGGAAAAACATTTGTCGTTTGCTAACTTGTTTAACTAGGTGTGAAAAAATATTTCTCCTTTAAAGATTTCTTCTGTTTTTGCTTTTTTGTCGCACTTAAATGTTTCAGATCCTCAAACAAGTTTTATTATCATAGAAAAATAACCTGCGTAAATACTGAATGCAGTTTTCAAATGAAGACTCCAAGCCAACCCGGTGTTTAGGCCTATCACTAGCAGCAAAAAATCTATTAATTGCATGATTTCAGATAATCGCATGACAAATTAAAATTAGTTTGATCATTTCTTTAGCAGGTACTTGCCAGGCGCATGGTCTCATTACGTACCTGAGAGTGTAGCATGAGAGCCCTGTGAGGGCTCATTTGGGATATTTATAATGTCTTCCAGTTCCAGTGTTAAATGATCTTTAGAAATTAATCTTTAAGAGGGTGTAGCATTACTATGCCATTACATTACATTATTATGCCATTATCATTCAATTAGTGGAAAATGGTCTCGAAGCGACAACATTATCATTTATCGCTATAAAGTCTGGGACAATCTATCGTCCAGCAAAATTTGTCATTATGACAAGCAAAGTGGTGGTACGTGAAAAAGGAATTTCCCCCTGAACCCAACAGCTCGTTGTGCCAGCCTCAGCAGTAACAGCTGCCACCAAGCATTGCTGGTTTTATACGACTGCTGAGGAATTTTTGCCAACTCTTCTTTGCAGAACTGGTTTAATTCAGTGACATTTTCAACCATAAACATTTTCTTTAGGGTCGTGCCACAGCATCTCATTTGCATTTTTAGTCTAGACATCAACTAGGTCTTTGCAAAACCCGACTTTCTTTTTTCATGTGCTATTCAGAGGTGGACTTCATTTTGCTGCTGCATAACCAAGTACGCTTTAGCTTGAGATCACAAACTGATGGCAGGACATTCTCTGTCAGGATATTAAGCTGCAGTTGTTTCAGGCGCTTTGATAGACTGGTTGCTCCTTGGAAGGTTCACCACTGTTCCATGTTTTCTCCATTGGAGGGTAGTGGTTCCCAATGCCTTTTTTTTTTATGGCTTTGTAACACTTTCCAGACAGATAGATGTCAGAGTTTGTTTCTCATCTGTTCTTGGGTTGCTTCAAATCATGTTTGTTTTGGTTTCTTTTATTCAAAATGTCAGGCAGGAATCAGGTCTGAATGTGGCTAGGAAAATTGGACCAAAACAGATGTTGTTAATCAATGATTTAGGAGGGGGGCAATTCATTTTTTGATTGGTCTGCATAGCTTTTTGTTTTTGAATGAATAAAATAATGACTTGAAATCTTTTTGTATATAATCAAATTACGTTTGCTTTCGATATTCTTTGGTCTAAATCAGTTGCAGTGTAACTGAGCAAATATTCTGTAACTGAATGCTGTGATTGTATTTTTTCTCATTTTCAGAGCTGCTGAAGTCTGGAGATCTGGGTGTTTGCAAGTACGGAGAAAATTGCACATTTGCTTTCAACCAGCTGGAGATCGACGTTTGGACAGAGGAAAGAAAGAGGAGGCTGGACAGGAACTCCCTGTTTGGAGCATCTACTGTACAGCTGGACCCTGTGAGCAGCATCATCAGTCTTCTGCAGGAACACAAGGGCATGTTCATCTTCCTCTGCCAGGTTAGTGCACGCTGTTATATCTGTGACACTTCAGAACTCAGGATAATGTTTTTATTACTCATGTATGCAGGGTTGAAATGTCATTTTAAAGTGTTTGTTATTGCTCTGTAGGGATGCTATGACGGCAAACCTAGAATCATCAGTAAGCGCTCCTGTGTCAATGAAACAATCTGCTCCAACTTGGATGCCCCTCACAACTTTGATGCTAATAAGTGAGTCTGAGACAGTCCCAAACCCTAAAATCTTCTTTCATTCCAGGTTCACACAACCTCTAACTCCTGCCTTCTTTTCCGTGTCAGGTGTTTGGCCTTTGTGGTGAGAACCCACAACATTAACTACAGTAAAGTACGTCCTCTCAGCGTCTTGTGCCACTTGGATTTGTGCCGGCAAGC
Source organism: Characodon lateralis (assembly GCA_036250325.1). NCBI lineage: Eukaryota > Metazoa > Chordata > Actinopteri > Cyprinodontiformes > Goodeidae > Characodon > Characodon lateralis. The sequence goes on from JAHUTJ010000637.1 coordinate 13,989, forward strand.
CATCCGATATGGCTGCCAACGGGAGGACAGCTGTGTGTTTGCCCACTCTATCATAGAGCTGAAAACCTGGAGGGTGCAGCGCCATACAGGTCGAGTCCTATCACAGTCACAATAAACAGAATCACTAATTAAATTATACCTCAAAGGCTGTATGATCCAGGAATCTGATTATTGATATATAAGGGGAGCAACCTGCTTGTAAACAGCTGCTAGCAGCATATCCAGCTAGTAAATATTTGATGGCTATACAGTGACAGAGGGACCAATAAATAGTTTTTATTTAAAAGTGTGTTTATCTACAGGTATCAGTCCAGATGAGATTGTGAGAGTGTCAATGAGATATAATGACAAGCAGGAGCAAAACTTGACAAAGGAGAAAGAAAGAAGGGTAAGGAGTTTTTTTTTTATGACAGTAGTTTTCTCTGTTTAGAGTGTTTATTTATTCCAAATGAGCTGCGTCTGGTTTGATCATATTTTCATTCAGTATAGAAAGTATTCACTCCCTAAATTCTTTTTTCTGTTTTAAGGTGTTTTTTTTTGTCACACTTAATGTTTTCAGATCATCAAATAAATGTCCATATCACACAGAGATAAAAACAAGGAGCAGTATTAAAATTATTTCATTTATCAAGAAAAAAAAGCTGTCCAAACTAATCAGGCACTTTGTGTAGAAGTAATCACCCTCTAAATCTGTTAATTGTCTATTAGAGCAACAACTGGCATCGAGTCTTTCAGATCGCTTCTTTACAGAATTGTTTTAATTCAGCCACATTGGAGGGTTTTTGAGCCTGGATGGACTGTTTAATGGCACAACACAGCAGCCTTTACCAATTAATCACAGTACTGTCAATTTGTGTTTGAATGTTATGCTGTGTTTGAGTTGTCTTGGAAGTCGCAGATCAACATCTCATACCGGCTGAACTTGTTCTAGTTGCATTTCAGAAAGCCAGTGATATTAAGTCATAGTGGCTTAACTATTAGTTAGTTTTCTTTTCATTTTCTGCACTTAATGGTGCATAAAACACAATAAGACACAAATGCCATGGTGCAAATAAAGTTCTCTGCTGCAAATTTCACTACATTAATATTAAATTCACGACTGTTCATTGACTTTCCATGTTGAAATATTGACTTTTTTGTTTAGGTTTTCAGACTTTACTTGAGTTTAATGTCTTGGGATCCTAAACTTCTGACTTTTGAGTAACAACTGAACACATTTATTTTAGAAAATAACATAAGTCTCTATTAATATTCCTGTTTCCAGCTGTCTTCTGGTGGAGGGGGAAGCAAATTAAAAGGAGGAAGCAGTGCTGTGACGAGTCTTAACATGAAGATGAAGTTTGCATGTGCACAATGCTGGCGGGATCGCCTTATCATTGAACCGGACAAAGCCCTCAAATACTGTGCAGCTAAAGCCAGACACATGTGAGGAAACATGATGTCCTGAGTCTCTGTTCAAGACCACATAATATGTTCAGTAGATTGTTAATTAAACATAACTGATCTCTAAACATTCATTGTTGTCCAGGCAAGAGTTTTTGACAAACGTCCACCACACTATAGACAGTACCATATACATTTTTGACAGTAGTTAACTCTCATAATAAATAATTTAATTAAAATGTATTAGTAGTACAGTATTCTCACTAGAGCAATCAACTTTACATTTTATTGTTTCTACAAGAGTTAGTAAACCATTACTGATTATTTTAAACGATTAAATACTGCTTCAGTTAAATAAAATATGTCTTTAGGGACAGATCTGCTGTGTCCAGTGTCTAGATTTGATTCAGTGTGTTTGTGTCTTTGTCCTTTTGTCTCAGATGGACCAAAGAGAGACAAGTGCTGCTGGTCAGATCCTCTGAGCGGAGTAAATGGGTTCAAGTCCGACCACTGCCACATGCCAAGAACTTCCCTTTGCAATATGATGTAGGTGTGCTAATCCTTTTACTCTTGCACTCATCCTGGACAAGCCCCCAAATCTTTGTTGCAGTATGCTTGGAGTCGTTGTCATTGACTCGTTTGGGCCCAAATCTAACTTTCTGTCCGACGACCTTAAATGCTGCTTATCGATTTTGTGAAGTCCACCAGTTCCTCCTGCAGCAAAACAAATTCATAAGATGATGCTGCCATCTCTGTACTTTACAATTGGGGTGGTGTTCTCAGGCTTGCAAGTTTTCTCTTTTTCCTGCATGTGTAATTGCAGAGTCATTAGTTAGATACAGTGATGATGTTTTTAATGACGTGGAAAGGTGTTATCATTCTCAACCTGTGACCTGCACTGTCTTACAAAAGTATTCACGCCTCCGTACTTCCGCAATTTGTATTTTTACAACTACAACTGGCAAAGTATTTTATGTGATGTGAAACTTTCTTTTAAAAAGAAAGTCTTAAGCAGAGGTTGCGCTAGACTATTTTGTTGTCCGTCATTTTGACTGACAGGGTAAAAAAAAGCTAATCTATTTTTACCCATTTTACCTATTAAACAGTCAATAACATTTTTTATTGTTTATTTTAATTAATATTCAGTCTGAACAAGCTGAACAGAGACTCCACATCATCCAGATAAATACATTTAACGTTTTCTCTGCAGTGATAAAAAACACTGACTGTGGTCCCAGTAACTACACATAACCGATGAAATTAAACGATTCCATTTAAAATATGAACCGATCACCTGCTGCGACCTGAACACACAGTCACGCAACTTCCTCCTGGTCTGCATGAACCTGAAGTGCACAGCCGTCTGTGTGTAAATCAAATGTCTGGAGTGGGATTGCTACAGAGGCTGTTGTCATGAGGATTGCACTTCGACGGACGACTTCTCGTGGATGGTTTGATGTTGTCCTGGAGCCTGAATCAGCGCTCTGTCGCCACACTAGAGATGGAATTACAAGCGCCACTTCAGACAAAGTTTTGAAAACGGAACATTTCCGGAAAGCACTCTGCTTCAGCGCCCCTGCGGTAGCAAACAGCAAATTAATACGCTGACTTGCCGCCAAGTGATCAGGGGTATGAATTGCAATCTGTCAAAATGACAGATGTCCGTCAGATTTTTCCGTCACCATTTCCAAAAAGCTGTCAAAAACGGATAATATTCTGTTTATGTAACTCCTGGTCTTAAATGAGATCAGGGAGATTTTCCCACCCGAGCTATGGGTCTTAACAGCACCTCTTGAGTTGGGCCTCTGGGCTTCCTCACTGATAAATACAAAAACACTCCACAGTTTTCTGATTTTTATTTCTAAAAAAATGTTAAAGGCCATGTATATTTCTTTCTGTTCACTATTATGCACCATTTTGTCCTGGTCTATCGCAGAACATCCTACCAAAGAACAAAGAACTTGGTGATCGTGACATGACAAAATTAGGAAAAGTCAAGGGGTATGAATACTTTTGCAACTTTACATATATTAACGACAACCTTTATTCTGTCAGATGTGTGCACAGATTCTGGAGAAGAGGAAATGCAACTACACTGGAAACTGCACCTTTGCCCACAGCCAAGAGGAGAAGGAGATGTGGATGTACATGAAAAACAACAACTGTGAGTGATTAAAATCCCTTTGCAAAATTATCACAAACAAATTACATACCTACTATCAACCAAAAATCAATTCAGATTCCCTTGTAAAACTTAAAATCGAGGATGAATATAGTAAAAATTAACATATTGCCACGACTGCTTTATGTATAGGTGAGCAACACCCAATTTAAGGAAATGGTATAAATGGATCTCTCACCTCATCCGGCAGGGAAAGAAACCAAGAATCTGCTTCCCAGTCCTAATATTAGGGAGGGGAAAAAGGGGGATCAGCAATCCCCAGTTTAAGATTCTATTTTTATGCCTCACAATTAATTCCCATGCTACACTGGTGCACTCACGATTACGAAGCCAAATGGAAGACAATTCATCCACAAATTTCCACTTACAGGCTCCACAGATAAAGGCTTAGCAGACCAACTGGAAGGGTCAAATGCTTGGAGAAATCACACACTAAAAATATGGCAGAAAGTAATTAAGACCTGTAAGATCGACAATATGCTAAAAATATTAGGATGGTGTGCTTATGACACAGAATTTCAGCCTACCAGAAATAATACAACATTTTAATTGTGGACAAACACACTATACAGTTTCCAGAGCCTACAATCCAGACAGACCTTTTCAGGTTCGTTCGGATGATGCTTATTAGTAAGAATTGTAAGGTTTCAACTTTTACACCAGTTGAAAGAGAATCTTTTTAAAATTATAAGGCTGGCATACACTTCATCTGTAAGCAAAGCTGTCTCCAGGATGTATAATATGCTGTTTCAGTCCAAAACTGAAAACACGTTGCACATAAAGGAAAAATGGGAGCGTAGACATATCTAAAGGGAACTGGGAGAATATACAGTCATATTCAATAAATTAGAATACGTGTTCCAATGAGGATTGTTTGTCAGATTGAGGGTCATTTTTGAAAATAACAATCTTTAAGCAGGTGTAAAACATGCCTTTCAAAATACCCACATTTCTGTATGAAATAAGTTTTTTTTATTGGTATGATGTAATATACTAATCTTAAATGTCGTGTTTTCACTTGTGGTAAGCTGAAATACTCATAATTAACAGAAATAAAGGCTTGAAAACATCGGCTTGTGTGCAGTTAATGTGTTTGACTTAGTGAGCTAAGTTACTGAAATAAATGAACTTTTCAACAATGTTCAAATTTACTGAATGGGTCTGTCTGTTGCTCTCAGTGATCCTCCACTCAACAGGGACTGTTGTTGGAAAAATGTTTAGATATTTCCAGACTCCCTATTGGGTCAAATATAGGGATGTAAACCCAGGGTTCTGGAGGCATGTGGTTCAATAGAAGCAAAATATTGTCATATACTTTGACAGTCCGAACAACGCCCCAAGTTAAATAGATGCTGGGTTCATGTGAGTAGTGAGTTAAATGCAGTGTTTAAAACTCAAATAACATGTGAGTTAGTAAATGTATGCTTAGGTAAGGTAACAATGATGGGGAAAAAAAAGGAGATTTTTTAAACTGCTTCAGGCCCTTATAGCAGCTCGTTAGAAAGCAATTACTAGATGGTTGTAGAACCCAACCCCTACAACTAGAAGAATGGATCTAAGTTTTTATGGAAATCTTTAAAATGGAAAAGATTACCTACTCTTTAAAAATCCTAAACGATAAGATTCTACAAAATCACATTTATATCCCTCACTCCAGGAGATTTTGTATGATTCCTACAGGTTTGTCCCATTTATTTAAATTTCTTTTTTTTTTCTATCATGATAGATTCACCTCAACTGTAAGTGCATTGGTTCATGTGCAACCACATAAAACCTGAGAAAGGACTCAAGAGTACAGTTTTTGAGACATATTTGTTAGCATGCAAGCCGTGTCTAGTGTTTGTTAGAAGATCGTGGTGTTAAGTGGAGGTTGATTGACATTTTAGATGCTTTTTATTTAGAAATAATGCTGTTAATTGCAGCGCAGCACATTTACTAAACATCCTCATAGTTAGAGGATAATTGTTTGTGTTTGCAGTGCGTGACATGCAGCAAGTATACGACATGTGGCTGACTTTAGCTCCTCAGAACCGCCAAACAGATGTAGCCATGTTCAGTCAGCCCAACCCTGAGGAAAAATTCATCGCCATGCCAACCGACTATGCTGAGCCACTGGTGGGTTAAGGATTTGTTTATTTCTATATTGGCGTTGAAATAGAAAAGGAGCTTTTCAACATGAATCCTCTCTGTGTTTTAGAATGGCATCCACTGCCGTCTGTGCGGTAAACACAGCAACAGTGAGCGGCAGTGGCAACAGCACATTTCTTCTGAGAAGCACAAAGACCGAGTGTTCAGCTGTGAGGGAGAGGACGAGGCTCTGACGTGGAGCTACCGCTTCCCTGGAACATGTTTTAAAATCTGCCCCAAGTAAGCTCTGGATCTGGTTACTTTGTGCTTTCTGTTGCATCAACTTCTAGGATTTTTCTTGTCCTTTTTTTGCTGGTCCATAACAAACAATTCTGTATTATTGGTCTTATATAATGTTCTAGTTTTCAGGGAAGCTCTCTTTGATGGTATGCCAGTTTATTAAGATACACCAGTATATGATTTAGGCCAACATGGTGATCAAAAATGATGACTAATTGAGCGTAATTCTTGTGACACCAGAATCAACAGCAGCTGTCCTGATGGTGTAAGCTGCGACTACGCTCATGGTCCAGAGGAGCTGCAGGAGTGGATCGAAAGACGGGTTTTTCTCCGACAAAAGTTGGCCAAAGCCAGGGAAGACATGCTCATCATGCCTGACGAGCTTGACTTTGGGAAGTACAACTTTCTGCTTCAGGACTGAGAATAATGGGACTTTGTGACCCAGTTTTGGAGTCAGCAAGTTATCAGTGTGATTGTTTCATGCCTTGTTGAACTGAAACCAAAGGGACAGTAATCAGGATTTCCAGATAGCCAAATATACCACAGACATATTCGCCTTACCAAAAGTAAGCAATCACCATATATTTTAATTAATCAGTGTTTTATTTGTCTGAAATCACATTTACTGCTCTTCTTCGCATTATATTAACATGTTGTTAAGAAAAATGTCCGTTGAATGTAATGAATAAACAATGCAACAACACTGTGAAATATGTGGCTGCCCTAAAAGAATCAGAATCCGTTGTCAAAGAAGATTTTTAAAGGTTCTTATTCAACCTGCATTTGGTATGTTTTTTTCCTGTTTCCTGCTCTGCTTGGATTTTTTCCATAGCACCCATTGTTCCATCAGCATAGACTGAAGTTTGTTTTTATGCAAATGAGTTATGAAACAGATTTGGTCATTTTTATATCATTCTCACAATACATTAATCGTCAACGAAACCTGTTGTCAAAGACTTTCATAATTAAAACTTCTGAGGCGGAGGGGAACCCACACAAAACTGAGATCTAATCTCTCTCCCTTCTTCATGTGTTTCTTAATTATGCAGAAATTGTCTTTTTTTTTTTTTTCAAATAATAAACAGCTGGATATATTCTGATTAGGCTGAGAATACCAGGTTCCAATAAAGAGAATACAGTTCCAATAAAAATGTATAAGCCTTCCTGCTAAAGATGTCTAAATGGCCTTATAATAAACCCATCTTTTTAGCATAATCTCACACTAAAAAAGTTTGAAAAAACATTTCTATAATCTGATTAGTAATTCTTGACTTTCTGTTTCCCTGGGGAATAAATATGACAAGACACGGAGGTCCAATTCTTTTAGCCACTAGGCTAGACACTGGACAAGGGCTCATGTTTATTTTGTCCCCACACATAGTGAACTGGATGCTAACAGAGGCTAAGAAAAAAAACTCCAAAGTTCATTGCGGCAGAACTGCAGCAAAGAGTGGCTTCTCTGTCTCACTAATTAGACTTTCTGCATTCAGACTAGTTTATTGGGAGTGATGATGGAGAAAAGCCTTTTTTGTTTTACCATCACAAGCATAAATGTGGAGTTTGCTGAACTCTTCTGGGACCTTAACTGGAACCATGTGCTAAACAATTTAGCAACAAGTACTAAACCAAATGATTAACATGTGGGCCTGTTTTTCTTCCAAAGACCTTGGAAACCTTGTTGGAGTGTGTGGCATCATAAAAGATATGAAATAAAATTCTGATGGATTCTACCAGAAATCTGTACACAGGTCATCATTTGGTCTTTCAGCAGGAAAATGATTATAAACACATAACCAAGTCAAGTTTACCTGGTCCTCTCAGGGGTGTGTCCTCTCGCCTTTTTTAATTTCATATACCAAGTGTCACAGCCAGTGTTCATAGCATCACATTTCAAAGTTTGCTGATGAACCTGTCTTCCTGTCCCTCCTCAGCAGCGATGATCCTGATCACGGGCCAGCGGTCAGAGAGTTCACTGACTGGTGTGAGTCTCAAAGACTCACACCAGTCCATCTGCTTCCGATAAACACATTTTTATTATAGTGAAGCTTTTGTGAAACTTTAAAATTTGAATTGGAAAATCTGGCACCAACCACCCTTCTCTCCACAGACTCTCTGCCTGGATTTAAAATATCTGAGGAAGATGTTAATAGGCTTTTTCAGCATTAGAAGACCAGCAAATCTCCAGGACCTGACGTTGTCTCCCCCCCAATCTTCACTCAGATCTTCAACAAGCCTCTGGAGCTGTGGGAGGTTCCCTCCCACTTTGCATGTTCCACCATAATCCCCGTCCCCAAGAAACACACCATCACAGGATTAAATGACTACAGACCTGTTGCCCTGACATCTGTGGTCATCAAATCCTTTGAGCTACTGAACCATTATTCAGTCTGTCCTGTGTACAACCATCACTGTGTGGTTTGGCTTATCCACACAATAGGACAGGTCCAAACTGTAACAATTAGTTCTACAGAGAGAATCACCAGGTCTCACCTTTCCTCCATTCAGGAATTGTAAGGTCTAGGTGTTAGGAAAGTTCCTTTTTAAGAATATATATATATATTTAAAATGTGTTCACTGAAAGCAAGGTGGAAACGAAGTCAAGTTCTTTATTTTTGTACACACACTTGACGAATAAAGCTGACTTTAAGATGTTCTAAGCCTAGACTCTGTGTGGCACTGCCTGCGTCAGACACCAGGTGTCGCTGCATGCCTCTTATAAACATCTGCTTTGCACCGCACGTGCAGACGTGCATGGTGTGCAGAAACCAGCTCCAGCAGAATCCTGTTGTTGTTTTCGGTTTCAGGACCTGCCTCCCGTTTTCTGATTGGCTCTGCGACTCAACTGAAAGGCGAGTATGTCAGTCCACACAGTTTGGGGGCGTGACTTCTGCAAATTAAATCCCAAGTACTTGGGACACATGCAGACGCCCCTGTGATGCAGAGAAGTTAGTGAAAAGTGAAAGAAGCGAGTTGCTGAGCGCATATACGGGGTTTGCTTCGTACTTTGAGGATCTAGTGGGAGCAGTTTTTTCGACAGGAGCAAGTGCGTCACTGTTAGTTCATCATGTCAGCAACGAGTGAAATCCTCTTTGGGGAAAGAAACGACATTCCTGATCTCCTGAAGGCCCTGACTGAATATCCCTTCTCTTTTCCAGCCTTTGATGACATCGGTGAGTTGTTTTTAATGCCATGTATTAATAATTATTTCGATCAGAAAAGTAGGCCCAAAACTTTGCATCGATTTACAGTTTTTTACCACGTACCTCAACCGGTCAAAACCTATTTTAAATGCACATTTTTAGTGACATTTTAAGTTGCGCTTGCAGCCTCCTGCTGTGAGGTTATATAAAGCTCAACTATGCATTTTAATATTAAACTAGTCATGTTTACATTACTAGAAAATATAACCAGAACTAAATTATTGTGACATAATTATGTGAATCAAATTAAATGATTAATTTTAAACAATCACGGGACCATCTGACTGTAACGCCGTGACAAATATGTTCTTTTTTTGTTCTGACTTGGTATTTATGCAATTTGTTTATAATAATATAATAGGTGTTAGTAAAAATAAGTTAAAGCACTTAAAGCAGTTAAATACTGTGAAATAATCTGTGATTTATAACAGTTCTAAAGGGAGGAGTCTTATGTCACCTTTAGGTGTGGCTCTCTTAGAAGCTAGCTAATATGTCCCCTTCTCATGAACAGCTGACTAAAGATAGTGCTATCACCAGACTGCGATCTTCCAGCGTAAAGCCACAAAGAGGCCTGCCTGACGCTGATGCAACAGAACAGAAAAGGCCTTCATTCAGGGTTAAATCACACCTGATCAGGCCTAACAAATACATCTTGTGATATTTCTGTCACACTTTCTTGTTAAACAGTTAGAAAAGGATCCTTGACTTTTCAGTAAACAACAGCAATAGATGTGTGATTTTGTGTTTTTTTTTTTTTTTGCTCTCGCCAAACTTTTAAAGTTTACTTCTCACTTCGTATTATGGTCAATTTTCATCTTCTTTATATTATGACAGCGCAGATAAATGTCATTCAGATTGGCCTAAAGCCCTTGCCATAACCTTGTTTATCCCTGTAGAAATGCAGTACCTGTCTAAGTATCAAAGGCACAACTGTGCACCTTTAGGATTCAGTTAATCTCTAATCAAAATGATTAAAATGCCAGAAGTGCTTGTAGGGAAACGCCACGCTCTACCAGTCAGCTTGAAATGAAAATAAAAAAACACATTGTTGACTCTTGAAAGGGCTTAAAATATACATTTTGGAGCTTTTTGTATAGAATTCCTAGATTGCTTTTTGCTGGATTACTGAGACTGGGTTATTTTAATTATGCCGTGTGTGAATTATCCCTCTCATTAATGTTTCCTAGAAAACCATGATTACCGTGATTAACCATGATCACAGGAAATCGATGAATGAATAACTAAGAAAAGCGACTGTTGAAGTGATGCCAAATTGGTACAAAGTATAGAGTGTAGGGCCATTTCAGCACTGGATAGCTCCCCATATTGTATCCCTATTAAATAATCCAGCAACAGCACTGCTGTAATCCTAAAACAGTTCTCTAAAGCCTCACTATGGCAGATTCCCAAGGTACACACTAAAATATTACACATTCACAAAAATAAAACTGTGCTTGTTAGAATTAGGTATTATATTCAGTTTTATTGTTTATACAGTATTAGGCCTAACAAATGCATCCTGTAATATTTCTGTCACACTTTCTTGTTAAACAGTTAGAAAAGGATCCTTGACTTTTCAGTAAACAACAGCAATAGACATAAATGCAACATTTTTTCCCTTTGATTCTAAGTTTGTGATGCACGTTTCCCTGGAGAGAAGCATACTACACTCTTTTGTGTTAGTGTGGGACTGAAAAAAGGTGCAAAAAAAAAAAGATATAAAGAGGGAAAATGTCACAGGCATATGACACCTGCTCCTGTTGGGTCCATGAAAAATTACTGCTGGGAATTGATAAAATCATTCACCTGAAATAGACCAAATCTTCTGCACAGTCATCCACAAATCTTCTTATTCATAGATGTCTCACAGTGTTTCCTGTATTGATAACTTGGAGTAAAATGAAGTGATTTTACAGTTCTTGTGAAAAAATTTATAACAATTATGCATAACAGGATTAAATTTGCTTTTTTTTTAAACAAAAAAGCAACAACTATTTGCACTGCTGCTAAAATAATATATCAAATAATTATTATTGTTACATTATTGCTATCTTTAACCTTTATTTATGCTAAAAATGCAAAAAATAGTAGTTTTCAGGTGCCTATTTGTTGTTCTTTTTATGAACTAACATGTATAAGTTGATGTTAGCAAGTTGAATAGCTAGTTGGCTAACAAAAATGCTAGTCATTACTTGCAAATTATAGTTTTACATCATCATTACTGTAATAAGAATGGAGGATGGCACTCCTTTAGTTTACACAACATTACTATCATTGACAGCCAGATATATTACAAAGGACCGAATTTGCCTTTCTCATAAGCAAGAAAAAATGTAGGAACATTCTTTCAGCCAGGTGACAGGCAGTGTGCAGCAATTGGGATGGCAGTCTTACTTTATGTCCCAAACAGCTGGACAATAGTTTTTCCTGGTAATGCATTAAATTGACCTAAAATTGTAGAAATAGTGTCATGGAATTTTTTTTATTTATTTTGAAAATACTTGGTATAATGTTGGTATATCTTGATATTGATAGGTATGTGTTCTGCAGCAGACAAACTGCAGTTAGTTGTAGCGTAGCGTGTTTTTAGAAATTTTATTTAATGCACATACTACAAACGTTTGCAGTTGCATATTTTGATCACCTATTCAAACATTTAAATGCAATTTAATACAGACAGCGCTATTATTTGATCATATGCTGTTCTTATAAAAATGACATGGTTTACAGGCTGCTGTACGTGCTCTGTGTAGCATTCATGAACCAGCTGCTCCAGGAATATTTATTAGATTCCTTTCAGCCTGCACTAACAGGTTGTTTACTAGGGAGCTATTATTAACGGCGTAAACAGATAAGGGAGGGAAGGTGGGTTTGAACCCTAGAACACCTTCAGTTTGAGAAAGCAAATGACAGGCGTTCACCACAAAAAGCGGTGTGAAAACGTGAGGATCTCCAGACTGTCACTTTTAACTCTTGAGTACATTTTAATTAACTTTCTTATTTAACACGTGTCGGCTCTACAAAGAAGACGTGTTTCACGTCTTCTTGTCTTCTTCGTGTTAAATGTCTTCTTCTTCGGCAACTAGAAACAAATCTGCGACCATAAATCTAAACTAACTTAGTAGTGAATGATGTCTTATGTGCTCTTCCAAGGTCCCCAGCGTGTCCGCTGTTTTTAATCCATGGGCACGCGCGTTGTTGCGACTGTTCTCCTTTACCCGCACGTGCGGTGGATCAGAAGCCACGCCCTTCGAACAGCTTGTGCTTTCACGTGAGCGAGAGGGTGAAGGGTTGGACGCACGTGTTTGTCCACGAGCGTCACGTTCTTGCATGAGAAGTCGCAGCAGACAGTCTGTGTTTAAGGAGGGGGGCTGCTAACATGCAGCTTAGGCTGTACTCCATGCGGAAACATTCATGTCGGATTTGTTGTGCGTCATTATGACTTTTCATTTTATTCAATTTTTATTTTTTCGTATGAAAATAAAATGAAAATATTTGTTCGGTTAACAACATTTTATTATTACATGTATGTCGCGTACTTATATTCTATTGGAATTATCTTTCGGTGTTTACTACCCGTAAGAAACAGCTAAAGATACATATTCATGTCCAAAAGCAGCGTCAACCAATAAGCTTCTACTATTCCCCTTGAAGGGGCGGGCCACGTGCATCATGAATATCCAATGAGCGCGCTCGGTGGGTACGCAGAGCCAGACTGTAGTGAAGTCTATTAGACACGGCTTATTATTGATAAAGAAGGTCTAACATCAGCTGTGGTAGCTGCAAACTTGGGAATTAGTGGGTCTTATCGCTGTGGCTCTGCACCCGAGACTCACTGCCGACTCAGCTACCCCGAAGCCTTGATACGGAACAATGCCTGGCAAAGCAGCGGTGACAGTGCCGCTCCCAGCCGCAGCGGCTCCTCAGAAGTCTTGCCCTTTTGTTTTAAAGAAGATCATGGATATCCCACCTCCTAATATCCTGGAGGAAGGGGACGACGGTAAGCTTCGGATGTCAGTCAGTTTAGAGTTTGACAGGGCTTTCATTAAATTTGACTAAACTACACATGGATCACCCACACTTTGTGCGCAACCCAGGGATCAGTATGTGTATTTTTTTTACTATGAGGGATGTTTATGATGGAGTGGCTTGTATGCCATGTGTTGCTCATAGCCTGTTTTATGTGAGGCTGGGAGGAAGCGTAAAAAGAACAAAAAGTTCCCACTTCTCTGGCCTGGTCTAAAGCCTATGAAATCCTCCTGCAAGGACACTAACAGACCGAGGAGCTGCTTGGCTTTTTTTATCCAACTCATGGTTCCGATTGTTTTTGTTTCCCAGTTCGGATTGTGTCGGTTTGTGTCTGGAGCTGCTTATGCGGAACATCCATTATCTGACTTCCGTGACGCCCCATGCTGTAATGTTCCTCTCTCTTTTCAAGCGTCATTGACAAACTACCTAGTTATAACCCTCATTTGTTTACACAGTTTTTGACAATTAATGACACCACCCTGGTTATTCTACCTATGATACTGTGCATGTGGGTACAGAAAAAAACAGCAATCGCCTATTTATTAAAACTGATTGCCTGGCTTTTCTGAAAATACATGTTTGTTACCTACAGCACGTCACATTTTTTTGCTATTTTATTTTAAATTGTTATTTTATTAGGATAAAATCCACCATTCGGAACATTATCTTCGTACATGTCTCTAGTGACGACACACAAGGCTTTCTTGTGTACTTCCATGTTTTGCTGTTTCAGCTGATTTTTGTCGTCTTTAATTGTATGTGTTTAATCAAAACCCTCCTTTGACTGCGTTTTCTTGTGTTCTGTATGACTCCAGCAAAGCATGCAAGCAAAAGATGATGGGAATCCTTTTTTTTTTATTTTTTCAAGGAAAAATATGGGAACCAAAAAACACATGAGCAAGGTTTGTGAAGTGGGGCGTTGCTGGATGGAATTGGCAGATTTCATAATCAAAGATCTTCAACCACCATTTCAATCCAAGTTGTTGAAAAAAGATGTTCGGGGCATTACATTAAGCAATTTTGCCTAAAATGATGGGCCAAGGTTGTGATAAAAAATTTGCTGACTGCCCCCACTGACACCCTCTGTTATGACAGTCTTTTATGCTTCGTATAATGTTATTTACTGATATATATTCTGTGCTTTTTGCCTTTTAAAGCATGCCAGCTTTTAATGTCCCCCCCTGCCCTAACCCCAGCATCCTAAAAAGACAATGTAATAAAACATTTAAAATCTTGTGACTGCTGGTTTTGGTGTGCTACCCCAATATTTAAATATTTTAAACTTGTGATTTCAAATGATCAAAATACACAGAGAACAGAAATAGTGGTTTTCTTCTCACAAAAACTTTGTATTTTGTCAAATCCTGCAGTAGTTTTTTTTTTTTTTTTTTCATTATTTAACTGTATTTTTATTGTTGGCTTACATTTGTCAGTGAAAAAAATACTCCACAAGTTATTTCTAACTTCCTTTTTTCTTTTGCCCATTATGCAGACATAGAGAAGGAAAAGCAGTGTTCCTCTGAGGATGTGGATGGAGGTGGTGCTGTGGCATCCAGTGCTGGTGGAGGCTCTAGAGGAGGTGGTGGTAGTGGGGGGGGCGCAGGAGTGTCAGCTTCCCTGACCCCAGCCATCTGGGAGAAGACCATTCCTTATGATGGTGAGACCTTCCACTTGGAGTACATGGATCTGGACGAGTTTCTCCTGGAGAACGGGATCCCCGTGAGTCTGGAGGAAGAGGAGCTACAGAGGACTCTGACCTCAGTGGAGACCAAAGGCAAGCCCATTCCTAAAGTTATCGCTTTGGCTCCCGCTGCACCACTCGCTGCCCCTCCGGTAGCTGCTGTCAACGAAGTCCCTATCCCAGAACCGCCTGATCCTTCTCCCTCCGAGGTCATTACAGATGCGGAGGAAAGCGTGACAGTCACTACATTGCAACCAGCCAAACTGGAAGAGGATGAAGAGGAGAAACAACAAGAAGAGGAACCTTTGACTGAGGAAGCACCAGCAGAAGCAGAAGTGAAGAAAACAGGCAAGTAATTCAGATTTGTGAAACATTAGCAAGAGATGGAATTATTTATCTGTTTGTTTATTTATATAGATGTTAAAACTAGACGTAAAGTAGACTAAATAAAAAACAAGAGTCGGTTGCCATAACATAAAAAAGGAATGGTGCCAAAATAAGAACTGATTTGACCATAAATAATTAATTAATGTGCTAAAAAATAGGGACAGTGTAAACAAACCCAAATAACTATTGTTTTTCTGAATCTGGCTCCCCTGTATGGCCTTGATGGCTGGTTATCTTCAACCTCTCCTGGAAGTTATGTAAACATGACGCTCTGCTCCCTCCCTTCCCTGAGGACATCTGTGGACCTGCTCAGAACTTTGTGGCCGGTTGATGAACATTCCAACGAACCATCAAGGACAATGGCCTCTGTGACAGTGCTTCATGGACTTACTTGCA
>JAHUTJ010000638.1:0-29594 GCA_036250325.1 Characodon lateralis
ACATTGTAAATTGTAAATTTGTATATTCTGTAATGCAAAAACAGAACAAAAGAGCAAAGTGTACCGGAGTCAAATTCCTTGTTTGTATGCACGAACGTGGCAATAAAGCTGATTCTGATTCTGATTATATTCTGGAGGGCTGCACAAAAAACCCTGAAAGAAATTCTGAGGGCAGCACCTAGATTTCTGGATAATTTGGCCAAAAAAAAAGCAAAACATGAAGAACACAAAGGTGGATTGGAATAGTCAGATTGAATTTTTAAGAATCAACTTCTGGTTCCATGACTAAAACCACAAGACTTATTGCTGCAGCATCCACCACAACTGATGATGAGTCCACTGGAACCGGCTAGCCCTGCCAAGACTGCCAATGGAACATATGCAAGGTCTAATATTAATTAAAACACAAAGAGCGCGGGGCACTGTAGTGACTGGATGAGTAAACATTAAGAGGCAGCACCAGATTCAGTTTGGCACAAATCAAACAGTAAAGTGCTCTACCCTGACTACGCACTCTGTAGAGTGTTTAATGTACAGTATATACCAGTTAACTTGTGTGGCAGCTGTATGAATGCTGGGCTGACATGCTACATAAGTGAGGGGACAAAAGCAGAACACAGTCTTTATGAGTAACAAGCATGAGCTGAATAGGAATAATATTAAACTGGAACATTTGTGGTTTAAGTTCTGAAGGCCATTGTTATCCTCATCACATTTGCTCATCAGAATCATCTTCTGGCTCAAACATATAATGCTGAACTGTTTACAGCACGAATGCTTCCTTGGTGGGAGCTGTATTCCTCAGGGCAATGTCCATCAAAATGCTTTAGAATCCAGGTCAAAACGTGTCCAAAGTTGTCGGTTCACCATAGTATGTACAGAAGCCAACAAATTACCCTGAAACTCCTTTCTTTGTATCAGCCTTCCTTGTTTACGATCAGTTCTTATGACCCTCTGTGACACAGAAAAAAAATTGTTTTGTTGAAATCCTGCATTGGAAATCAATTTCTGTGTCCTGCTGTTTTTTTTTTTAATGATGTTGCATACTTGATAAAAAAGAACAGCACCTCTGGTCATTTCCTTTAAAATATGCTGGATTAATGTTATTTTGTTACATTCTGTTGTCCTGTTGAGTAAACACTGTTGCTTTGTGCACTGATCAGGCATGTTATGAACACTGACAAGTAAAATGACCATAATTACTTATCTTTTCTTTATGTCATCTGTTAGTTCGTGGGATAAACAATTTATTTGTTATGTTGATGAGTACGAAGCATATTAAAATAAACAGGTGCGAGGATTTGAAGCAGTTTGATGAGGATCAAATTGTGATGGCTGGACAACTGGGTCAGATTATCTTTAAAACTGAAGCTCTTGTGGTTTGTTCCCGGTTTCCAGTGGATCATTTAAAGTCGTCCAAGGAAGAAACAATGGGGAACTGGTGACAGGGTCATGTGCGGCCAAGGCTTATTGATGCATATAGGGAGTGAAGGGTGACCTGCGAGGTCTGATCGAGCAGATAATCTACTGCAGCCAACTTCAGATTGTTCAAGGAGTTAATGTTGATTCTGACAGAAGGGTGTCAGACTCTAGAAGCCACCAGTAAACCGGCAGTCTCCTGGTTTCCTGCCTACCTATTAAGTAGAATGGGAGGCAGATCCTTTAGTTATCAGGCTCCTCTCCTGTGGAACCAGCTCCCAGTTTTAGTCTGTGAGGCACCCTGTCTACTTTTAAGGCTAGGCTTAAAACTTTCCTTTTTGATAAAGCTTATAGTTAGAGAGGCTTAGGTTCTCCTGAGCTATTTCTGTGGTTATGCTGCTATAGGCTTAGGCTGCTGGAGGACATAATGGCCACTTTCACTCTCTGTGTTACATCCTCATACTACTCTCTAATTTTGCATTACTTGCTGTTATTTCAGCTTTTACCTCTGTGTTCTCTCTCTGTTTTTTCTCTTTCTAGAAGCTACATCTGACCTGGCTCTGTGTCTACCTGTGGCACCTTCCTAGAGGCAGACATCACCTGAGCTGCTGCTGCTAACAACTTAATGCTCACCTTCTACAGATGATCCACTTGGTCCTGTCTTTCAGTGTTTAACGCTGTCTCTCCTAGACATAGCTGCTGGCTGAGCTTCTACTGGGACTAACTGTTTGTGTTCTCTTTCATACTCTAGACTTGAAAACTGGCTCAGAGTTTATCTGCTTAGGTATCTTTCTCTCCTAGATGAAGCCAGGAGCTATAACAATTATTTTTTAACTTTTCTTTCCCATAGAAAGTACTCCTGGATCAGTGCTTCTGTGTTCTTTTTCTGTCTCTGCTTTGTTGTCTCAAACCCCCAGTCGGTCGTGGCAGATGGCCGCTCACACTGAGCCTGGTTCTGGTTCTGCTGGAGGTTTCTTCCTGTTAAAAGGGAGTTTTTCCTCTCCACTGTCGCTACATGCATGCTCAGTATGAGGGATTGCTGCAAAGTCAATGCCAGCGACTGTCCACTGTCTCTACATGCTCATTCAGGAAGAGTGACTGCTGCAAGTCACTGACTCGATGCAATCTGTTGGGTTTCCTTGGATAGAAAACCTTTTAACTAATTTAATAATAATAAACTGAATCTGACTGCACTGTTTGATAGCTAGGATTAATTGGAATGTATGTACCCGACTTAAAATCTGTATGATTCGATTGAATTGACTTTGTAAAGTGCCTTGAGACGACATGTGTTGTAATATGGCACTATATAAATAAAACTGGATTGAATTGAACTTCTTCCTTCCACTCAATTTTATGTTAATATGCTTGGATACAGAACTCTGAACAACCAGCTTCAGCAATGACCTTTTGTAGCTTAACCTCCTTGTGAAGGGTGTCGATGACTGTCTTCTGGACATCTGTCCAGTCTTCAGTCTTCCCCATGATTGTGTAGCCTATGACCCAGGGTGAGAGATCGTTTAAAGGCTCAGGAAACCTTTGCAGGGGTTTTAAGTTAATTAACTGATTAGGTTGTGACATCATAAGTGTACAATAATTAACTTTTTCACAGTATTCAAATTTTCTGACAATGAGTTTGGGATTTCTTTACATGTAAGATATAATCATTAACATTACAAGAAACAAAGGCTTGGAATATATTCACTCTATGTGTAATGATTCTATAATATTTATTATTTCACTTTCTGAGATGACTTTTGGACTTTTAAGCAATATTAAATTTTTTTTAGATGTAAGTGTAGAATTAGCAAGCATTTGAATGACTGCTGAGTCTGTTGATTTACTCTACTACACCTACATGTATTTACTGTAGAAACAATTTGTATCGCCTGAAGACTGCTGGAGACTGGCACAAGCTCCCCCGTGACCCACTATGGAATAAGTGGTATAGAAGATGAATGAATGAAAGACAATTTGTATCAAAAACAGTGAATCTGGTTAGTGATGTTTATCTACTAATATTTTCAACACAACTGTATATTTAAAAAACTCAGGTTTCTGTATTTAAAAAAAATCTGGAATATGTTGTATTGTGTAAAGCCAGAATAAATATAAAAAAACAATAAATCCAAAGTTCACTTTCTTACACAGATCTTTATTGCTCTTTTAATTACATAAAAACTCAAGGCAGAACATTTGCCTCTTCCTCTTTGGTTTACATCTCAACAACCAAAACATCCTTTTTCACACATACAAAAACCTTCTATCCTTTACCTTCCCCTACGTACATTTTCCATCATTCAGTTTCTTCTATCTTCCAACATCTATCATCTTCAAGCAGTATTTCACCTTTACCTGGTTGGCTGAAGTTCCATATCATGCTCTGATGATCTGCTTCAGTTCCCAAACAAAACTTTACCCATCATGCCTTCATTTACATCACAATGCCACTCACTTTTAAAACAACTCTTTTCCTTATTCCATTGTTCTCCCGAAGGACAGATACATGCAGGATGTTGCATGCAGTGTCCACAAATAAAGCTCCATTCAAGATTATACACTGAAAAGTGATTTGTTTCATTCTAAAAAGTCAGTTAAAAAACCAACATGGCTCAGTTCAAAATTTAGTTTTAAAAGAAAACTCACCATATCTTCTCATATGATTTGAATATATCTCTGATTGTTATTGCTGTGGTTCGTAGTTAGAAACTAAGATCTGTTCTGGGTTTAAATTAATGCCTCTGCAAGTAAATACAACAGTGTTCAGGATTCACAATCTGTCGTTTCAGGAATGTATCAAAATAAAGTCTGTCCCCAGATTCATTTCTAGCTTTGTATGGTGCATCGTCATCCTTAACAAGATAAAACAAAGTTGAAACAGTGCTGCTTTACAATACCTACAAAAACTACAAAACGCTTTAGAATATAAAAAATGTAAAACATTAATTAGCCCCAAAATAGGTCTAAAATATAGTTTAAACATAAAATTAATAGTAAACAAAACCGGATTAAAACCTCGATCTTCACAGAATCCACAGATTGATGTGTGAAGTCTGACTTTTTTTTCTCACCATACTTCCCTTTTAAAGCAAGTCATGTGTTTTTTCCAAAACACATGGGATGCACTTGTACATAGCTGCCGAAGTGGACAGAAACACAGAACACTGTTGGAATAATACAAACACATGCAGACACACATAAATAAAGTCCTATGCTCTTTGTTCTGTTTTATGTACAAAAAAGTGTCCAGTGAGTCAATTCTCTCCTGCTCACTTCACACCATCGTTTCCTTTCTCTTCCCTAAGGAACACAAAGACCTCTTGTCCTTTTTGCTTTTGAGTGATGATGAGGAGACGAGCGGTGATGACAGCGATGAGGCCACTGAGGAGGAGGAGGAGTTAGAGGAAAGTGACGATGTAGTAGAGCTGGATGTGATGCTGCTGCAGGGTGAGCTTGGTGCGGATTGAGAGGTCTGCCGTGGGCAGTTCTCATTCGGCTCCTCCAAGTGGATGATAGCGGAGGCGGAGGACATGCGACGCTTGGTGTGTACGTCACTCATGTGAGGATTCTGTGTAGGGGACTCGCTGTGGGGCCTGTGGACAGAGATGGCACTACGAAGGCAGTTGAGCCACTGCTGCTTGTGGAAGATGTTGTTGACCTGCAGCGTGTGGGACTGTGAGTGGTTCAGGTCTTGTGAACGGACACGGAAAATGTTCTTAGCTGCGGAGAAGGCAGGAATTGAGAATTAGTGATGAAACGTAAACCACTTATGGACAGTCACTAGAGATGCACCGATCAGGCTCCAATTTTGACTGGTTCGCATTTATTATATAACAAATGTGCACTTTAAGAGTTAATATTTTTGGAACCAAAGAAAATACAGGAATTACAAGATTGTCCCCAAGTATGCATCAAAGACATCAACATGTTTTTAACCTTTATCAGATTTGTATTAAACTTAAAACAGTTTATCAAAGTATATGCTTTTGGTTGATGTGTGTATAGTCTTAGTTTTGATACATGTACAAAACGGAGAAAAAGAGAACTCTGATTTTTCTGTATCTGATCAATTCACTGATCAGAACTGGTCTAGGGACAATTGGCTGTGTCCAATCTGGCTGATACATGAGTACATCTGTTGCAGTTAAAGCTAAAACATTGTGACGCAAGGCTTACCTTTCTCTGAGTTACTGAAAGCTCCTCTGAAAGAGCCGCCCATTCTGACGTCTCCATCCTGCAGGTCCTCCAACACCAGATCCTGCACCGGGATTGGCTGCCGATAAACTTGGAAGCACTGTCGCTCATTCCTGGTGACTGGTCGGGTCAGGACCAGAATCTCAGTGAACAGGAACACATGCAGCTTCTGCAATCAATAAAACATCAGAAAAGCATTAAAAACAGATCTCTGGTTTTGACCACTAATAGAGTTCTATCCCCTCCAAAACTAATTTTAGCCTTGCGTTATTGAGTGGGAATGAATAAACTGTTTTGCTAACCGTGCCACTCTTGTTGCGCAGCTCCCCATGGCATAAAAGACTCTTGCACTGTTCGATACGAGGGTCTCTCTGCCTGTCGTCCAGATACTCTAGCTTCTCAATGTAGTACTGGCACTCCGACTCTCCCTTCTTCATGTTGATGTCGGAGAGAACGCCTTGGATGATTGTGATCTAAACACCAAAGAGCAGCAAGTTATGATACAAGTAGATATAGCAGATGATGCCGTTTCCTGTGTGTATACAGGTGTTGGTACTTACTGCTTCCTCCAGGCTGCGGATGTCTGGATCGCCTGGTGGAGTGTGCCTGAGGATCTCTTTGAGTAGCAGAGGGTACTTGACCAAACGAGAGCGTGGGATGTCCAGGAAGCTCCACAGGTCCAACTTCCGACTAAACGGTGACTCAAGGCAGCGCTGCAGGAAGTCCTGCACCCGCCGATCCTGCTTCTTCTGGTCTAGCAAGGCCTTGGCTGCCAGCTGGTTGCTGCAGTATTCCTTGTAGGCATTGAGCCTGGGTAGCTTTAGGAGAAGCAGAGATGCTTTAGCTAATGATCATCATCCAAAAACCAGACATTTGGACAGAATCAATTAAAACTTCAATAGAGGACACCTACCCAGCTGATGACAATCTGTCCTATTTGACCCACAGTCCCATCCGACCCTGTGGCTTTTGACAGCCGAGCCAGCAGGTCTTCATGCAGGGGGATGTAGTCGTCCAGATTGCCGAAGATGTGCGTAAGCTCCTCCTCAGACATAATGGAGAGCTTTAGCATAGGGTCATGGTATGCCTGCAGGAGAGATAAACCAGGAGGGTCAGCTTTCAACATCCAGCCAGGCTGAGCGCAGCAGCTTCTAAGAATAGCTCAGTGAGGAGCTTTAGGGGTCCGAGGCAAAAGCGGAGGAACAATTTTGGTCTTTTTATAGCTCCTGGCTCGGTTGCATAGATGGCTTGCCAGAGGTTGATTTAATATGTTTGCTTTTAGATGTACTCCCTCTGCCTGAAAGCATTTCAAAAGAACAAACCTTGCGTGCAAGCTGGAGATCCTTAATCAGGTCCTGTTCTCCACGGGACAGCTCAAATATGGCCTGAAGAGAAAAGGAGGGAGACAGAGACAGATTCTCTGTTAACAAACCATTCCATCAGAGCAAGTAACAGCCATCAGACTGAATCTAATAGTGCAGTGCAAGCTTATGATTGCAGTCAGCTTTCTGACTGACTGATTCCCTGGCTTTGTGCCCTCTCTGTTTTAAATTCTCCAAAGTGGAATGCTTCAGGCTGAGGGCCAACATGTCTGACACTCAAAGGACAAACACAGAGCGCTTGGGCACGAGTTCTTGGCTTGTCAGGTTTATGTGAGTTCACAGAGACGAGGAAATGAGGCCTGGATGGCTGCGATTTGGAGTTAACTACTTTCAGACAAATACTACAGGGACTTGTGAGACTTGTCTGGTACATGACTAGAATTCCTTCCTGTCTGGATTTCTAAGCATAGGCATTTAGACTACCTTGTCCCTTTACAGCATCTCTGTGTCTCAGAACTAGATCTCACCTCCTGGCGCTTAATCTCCTGTGTGGAAATGGTTCCCTTCTGGCTGATGTCAAACGTCTCCGACCACAAGGTGCTGTTCCGTCTTTTCGGCGGTGTGGGGGCTGCTGCCTTGCTGCAAGGCTTCTGGGGCACACCCGATGACTTGCCATCACTCCGGAAAGAGGCCTGTGCAGAAAAAAGGGTAAATGCCACATGTCAGCAATGTTGATAGAAGTCCCTCACACGCAGAGTGAACTTGTTGCAGGATGTCACAAGGGCTTACCTGAATGGTCTGGCCGAAGCGCCGGACGGCCCCATTTTTAACCGGAGAGATGAGGTTAGCTAGCGACGTCACCCTGCCGTGTGGACGGACACGCTTGTTGCTGGGTTCCTGAAAAGAAAATTGATGAAAGGAAGCAGGTTAGTCTGGCAGTGGTTTTCTTGCAGCTTTATTCATTCAGCATGCAACAAGACTGAATGACTCAATCAGCCCTGCTAACTGTGAGACCTCAGCCGGAAACACTCTTGTGACTTACTATTGACAAATCGCATCAGTTCAGGTTATAAATCCTTATAATGTACTCTGCTCGCTGATCCTAGGCAGGGAGGGAGAGGAGTTTCTGGAGCCAGAACTGAGCTGCATGCAGACAGACAAGATACTGGGGAGGAAGCAGTTCCAGCAGCTGTTGGCTCCATCATGTGAGGAGTGGAGGGTCAAGCCAGCCTTCACACAAAGAACCTTCTGACGGGTCATCTGCTGTGGTGGGGGTCTGGAGAAATGCCAGGAATGTACAGGACCGTACTTCTTGTCTTTTCAGTGCCCCTCCTTGTGCACGTTCTGCCACTATCTGGCCTGACAACAACTACTACTCCAGTGCAGATTGGCCTGGCTGAAGTGTGGCAGAGTGGCTCAGACAAATCAGCAGCCATCGTAAACCAAGAGACCCTACCTCCTTTGCACAGTGCAGTGTGACAGGGGGTGCACAGCAAAGTTAATGATTGCAAGTTTAGACAAGCTCTCCAACAAACCTTGCATGAGAGCAATCCTACACCTGGGCCAGGTGACCACCCCCCTATCCTCACCTAAGCCTGAGGCTAATAGAAATGAAAGAGCTGTTTGGCTCTACTCCAACAACAACAGGATGAAGGAATCAAAAAGCCCAAGAAGTGCAGTAATGATTTGAGCCAGCTGACAAAATCACAGCAAGAAAGCCTCAGGTATAAGAATCTTTTTACAATTAAGAAATCCCAGCCCAGCAAAACCAACAACGGTCTTCAGAGCTTCACATGGGCTCTTTTTGATTAAGTGCTGAACTGCCACAAGGTCCTTGTTTTTTTTTCTCCTGACTCAGACCAAGTGGGTTTTTGCCTTGGTTTAGCGAATGTGGGAAACACTGCAGTCATTGAGGCTCTGGGCATTGCAGACACAGCTGTGGAACAGATCAGCTCAGTCTGCGGTGGCTGTGGTTGACACACAGTCTGCTGTGGTTTGAGTTCCTGCGAAGATCCCTGAGAACTTAGACCACTTCTGGAAAGCGACTACAAAGAGATGCTACGTCTTTAACTGTAGTCTGTGGCCTCTTGAGTTCAGACATTCTGGCCTCTAATTTGTAACCTTTTCATATCATAAAAATATATTTGAAATCTAAACAAAGAGATAAAAACAACAGTAAGAGTAAAAGTGGGGGCTTTCTAAAGTCTATATTAGAAAAGTGTGTTGAGCAATTTGCCCTTCCTGTCCTTTGGAAAGAGGCCCCAGAATAACAAAGGACCACTAGTCCCGCTCTTTGTTATCTGTAAAGTGAAACGGTCCACACAGGCAGAGAAAAGTTGCTATTCCTGTCACTCTAACTGTGCAGTTTCAAGTTGTTAGGCTGGATCCAGGCAGCAACATAGCTTGTGTTGTTTTTTTCAACTCGCGTGGATACTATCAGAGGAACAATGCCACTCAAGATCTTCTTAGTGAACCCAGACTCTCTTTAAACCTCCAACCTAAGATTAGAGCCTTGTGAACATCTCTTCCTGTATAGCCCTTTGATGTTTAACCAACAGATGTGTTGGTTTGATTACAGAACAGCTCGAGCTGATAGGAAAGCTTTGGAAAGGTTAGCTATTGAAAACTGTTTTAAATTGAGCAAATCTGTGAGAACAGGCTTTGCATCATAATGTGATTTGAAGCATCCCCTTTATGAAGCTATTTACTGTTAATGAAACCTCACATGGAGGTTGGAATGATGACTTTTACTGCTTTTACAGAAAGGCACACCTGGTTTTCAAACACGAGTGTGTTTAAATGCTGGGTGAGTAATGCTTCTATGCTGCCAGGCCAGATTCACAGCAGAGATAACACACTTTGCCTTCAGATGTCAAAGGTCGAAAGCTACTACTACTTTTTGGTTATAGAGTGAAAAAAAAAACTCCTGCTGCTTCATTGTTTGTGCTGCTCTCAGTATGCTGACTCTCCTGATCTCACTGTATCCCACCAAGACAGAGCTGCCTGCTGGGATCCAGCTCAATAGGAGCACTTGGAATACACAAAGTTAACAACTCAGAAACAATAATAAACTTTGAGTGAAACAGACGCTGAAGGCACATAGGTCAAAGTCTCTTCTCATATACAGATACACATGTACAGTCTCTGTGCACCAGCGTGATAAAACCAAGGTTAGGCACTGATTTGCTTTCAATCTCACACAGGACATACGCATATGACCTCATGTGAAGCAGCCCCAGCCAACCATTTACAGAGGAACTGCAGTATCAGCCATTACTCTTTGACTTTCTGTCTTACCTCTGATTCCTTGTTGGCTTGGTTCTGACAGTCTATCACTTGCAGAGTCCGTTTGATAGGCACCAAGCTACCCACTTCATCGTAAGCCACCATAGCTTTCAGTGAAAACACAGTATCCTTTAAATCCCAGTGAGTTAGCTCCAAGTAATCCACAAAAGAGGAAATAATGTTTAAGTCTGAATAAATAAATCCACCTCCGCCCCACTTATCGTCTCCTCTTTAGAGACAGCTGTCTCAGCTGGCTTCATTCACACTTCCTAAACTTTGTTCTGAGACACACTGAGCAGGGCAGGGTTTTATACAGCAGTCCAGAATGAGGGGTGGAGCCTGCCTGGCTGCCAAGGTCCCAGTAGCCGCACATGAAGACAGTGTGCATGGAAGTGAGGAGAAGGTGCCTGCATGGTCTGTTGAACCATCAACACAAATTGCAAACACTAGTGAGAATTCTTAAGATCATAGGTAAACCTCACTGCTAAATGAAGCTGATGCAAACAAAGCAGGTAAGGGTTCATCAAGGATGGATGCTTGGGGCCAGATGAAACAATTCAGTGTGGGTTTATTTCAGGGAACAGGGCTGAACTGCTCAGTAAAGCCAGAACACAATTCTTAGTTGGAAAAATAAATACATTTGAAGGTGAAGAATAAGATGCATCAATCAGCCAAATTCCCTGATAGGCAGGTCACATTTTTCTCTTATTCATCAAATGTATTACAACAAAGAACCCGAACCATCAAACAACACAAATAGATAAATAGAGATAATATTCAAAGTCCTTCATTCAAAACTACCACCTCTGTCAAGGAACCTCTTACCTCTTGTGTGTGTTCAAGTCATTAGAAAACAGAAATGGCTGGAAACAATAAAAAAGGGAAGAAAAAAAACAACCCAACAGAAATCGGTATCAGGCAGGCTAAGAATAATTTGCTAATCTCTATTAAAATGTGTTTAAATACATTTACTAAAATAATTTCCTAAATGCCTTTACTGAGTGAAACTGTAAATAAACTGCACACTGAAACATACATTTGAAGATAAAAATAATAAGTGTTACTCCAGTGCAGGAATACACAATCATTATTATATTGGCTTACATAATTTATTGTAAAACTTTTGTTCCAAATTCTCCACATACAATATGAGCTTTTTTTTTTTTACTTTGTTAGCAATAAATGAAGCCTGTTGTAGATTTGGCACCTAAATAAAAATGATCGTTCAACTTACCCACTGTGAGAAACATTTTATTTTTCTTTCCGCATATTAGACATGGGCTGGTTACTGGTATTGAGGCATACAAAGGTCTTAAACCACATAAAATTTCCCATCATGCCGTACGGTTTCAAGTTCTTTAAAGAGATGCAAGGGATTGTTTTCTCTCAAACTCTGTCCCCCGACCCCCATCCTTTGTTGCAAATTGGCAACCAGCTGGCTGATACAAGGCTCCTACACCTTTCCCTTGCATACAAGAAAAAAGACATCTATAACCTATTATTTTTACATGCCTACAGTATATATATCCCCAGATTTACACAGAAATGGGTCTTTAGTCTGTGGTCAGCTTTGTTTGTGTTTGACTGCATCGCTGTGATTACTAATGCTCATTTAAGAGACTGAGTGTTCTAAAGTGTCTAACTAAACTTCCAATAAGCAATACCAATACCTGTTAAAGCCCGAACCCAAGATGGGGTATAATTAGTCTGGTTTTCAGTAATTTAACAAGTTGTATAGTGAATGACTCATTCTGCTTAATAAAGTTCAATTGAACCTCAAACCTCAAAGCTATTTTCTCTCAGATGTTTTAGAGGAGGCCGTTAATCAAAGCAGTCTGCTTTGGAGCAGCCTGAAACATAGATTTTAGCAGTCTGATCAGCTGACACTAGGGGAGGTGACCAATTACAATATCAATACCAGGGGCACAGTGGCACACTCAGCCACATGTTTACACTGAAACCTGTGTATTGAGGGGGGAGGTGCAGGGTGCAACCTCTGCACCCATGTTCAGTGATCTGTGTGTCTTTCTTATTACTGTGCACCGAATTGAGGAAAATGCACTGCCGAAGCACAGCCACAGCTAAGGTGTGCTTCCAAACAGCTGCTGCAAATGCATGGTGAAGACCCAGAGGCGTTAAACCTGATGCCTAATGTGGAAGTGCTATGTGGCAACGTCTCAAAATGTGAGTGCAATCAGGACAAATGCACAAGCCTGTTCAGAGCTGTGCTCCGTCCCTCTGGGCCAACACAGAGGTGTGAAAAATAACACAGGCTCGCTGCTGCTCCTTAGACATGTGTGAATGTCTGTGGTAACAAAACACAGACACTAATGGAGGTTTGGAGATGTTAACACCATGGTCTTTGGGTTTGTTGGAGGGCTTGTCTGGTGCAAACAAACAGGACACTGTGTCTGATCTACATCACCACTAGGCCATCCATTAATGCAAAGTAGGCAGCTCATGGATTAGGTTACTTTAGTTTGTGATTGTGTGGGGCAGTATGGAGCAAAAAGCTCAGCAGAAGGAGTCAAAGAGGATTCACTGATAGCAGAATCTGTGAGTGAGTGTCTGCACAGCAGTTCTGCCGTTACTCATACTGTACAGAGAACTTGAGCTGAATCAGCTGTATGTCTGGTCCAGCCACTATAAAAACTAAACAACATGGCTAGACGTGCCTGTTTTGTCACATGCAGCTGCAGCTGGTGTACAGTCGGAATTTATGCTTTGCCTGAGCGCAGAGGGCTCTCAGAGAATGAGTAAGGCAGAAAGCGGTTGGTTTTCACCTCTATCTAACCCATGCCGTGCCAGGAACAGACTGTCCCTCAAGGCCTGACGGCTGCTGAGCTCACCTTCACCTCCACATCAGAAGCAGTGAAAGCAACACGCACAGAACCCAATTACAGCTCTGGAGCAGGCATTAAGCTGCCAGCCCCAGGCACAAAGAGCCCCACACAGAGCCAACTGGTTAAAAGCAACAAGAGGGCACAGGATGTCCGGGCTGCCCCCAGCTGATGAAGTCTGCACGTGCACAACAGAGTTAGTGTTTTTGGTCAATGAGTGTTTAAATACTTTGCAATGCACAATAATGTCTACATCTACCAGCTGAAGTGACTCCATTATATAGCCTACATTGCTGCCAAAAAGTATTTGCCACCTTACAGATTTTTTCTGTTTTCAAATAAATATTTAATTTAAGGGAAAAACATTTTTAAACTAACATGACCATATGTAAAAAACAGACATTTGGTTCTTTCCATCTTTATCAAGGTCTCAACTCAGCATTTGAACACAGACTAGGCCATTGCAACACCAATTTTCTCCGTTTGTTCACTTGTAGATTTGCTGCTGTTTTTGGGATGACTCAGACTGGGCCATGCACCGGATTTTGGACGAATGTAAAGTTTGACTTTAGGATATTTTAGTATATAGAAGAGTAAATGACCGACTCATTGGCTGCAAACTGCCCAAGTCTGTTGGCTGCAAAACAAACTTAAATCATCACTCCTCCACCACAGTGCTTGTCAGTTGGTATGAGGTTTTTATGCTGATGTGCCATACGTGGTGCTGTGTATTATGGCCAAAAATCTCTAATTTGATCTCATCTGTACATCATTATCCCAAAGGTCCTGTGGTCATTCAGTTCCGACTTCGCCAACCTAAGTTGTGCTTATTTAAAGAGAGAAGAAGTTTTCTCTTGCCAACCCTTAAAAACAAGCCATACCTGTCCAGTCTCTTTCTAAATGTAGTGTTGTGAACTTTAACATTTAACATGCTGAGGCCTGTAGAGTCTGAGATGAAGCTCTTTGTTTTGTTTTCCTCTGTGCGTTGAAGAGTTTGACTTTGGAATGAAGGTTCAGGTTATTTACTGGGACATCCACACCTGGGAAGACTGGCAACTTCTTCCATTTTCCCTAAACATTTGTCATTTCTAAATTCTATGCTTTTACAGAGTCAGTAAAAACTAAACAGTCTAAAAAGTTTTACTGCTTTTTGGTAATTTAAATAAACAAATTAAATTCATTTCCAAATCTCTGACTCTTGACTTATAAGGAATCGTAAATAGGAGCTGAAGTATTCAATATAAAATCCATTCTATATATTAAGCGTTATTAAATTTATATTGTTTAGAAATCAAAATAGGGAAGAGAGTCTGGAAAGCAAAAGACGTTTCCTTGCTCTGTTTTATTTTTTGCATATTTATCCAGACCTGGAAATGAATAAAAGAGACTTTTCCTTTTTCAGAGTGTCGGAGCAATTTTATTTGGTCCCCTCCCTGATCTGACCAGTAATAACATGTTTTGCCGCATGCTGTGATTCAATCGCTAGCCGTCTTGGTGGTGCCTTAAAAACAACGTTGGCTACATAGATTATTGGCGAACATTATGGGGAAAACCTGGTCCGATCCATAGAGTTGGCCATCCCACTTTGGACAGAGCTGCTTTTCTTTCTAGGAATCTGTCTGAATTTATTAGTCTTCAAGACTGATAACCCAGGATCTAAACCAGGAAACAACACCTCTCTACAGCTTATGTACAGTTACCAACCCATGGTGTCTTGCCCATGGTTAAATATATTAAAAACTAATCTAAAGGGAGCAAAGCATGAAAATCTCATTAAAGTAAACAAAACTCAGACTGAACAGAAAAACAAAACAATTAAATGTGGATTTTTGAACAAATGATCTCTCTCTTTAAAAACACTTTGTTAATGACTTGATTTGTGATAATCATATTGATTTATTTTGTAAACCTGGCAACAGCAAGAGGATTATGTTAGTATAAACAAGTCAACTCCTTCTAATTATTTAGAATTTTAACGTACCTTGAAATACTGGGTGATTAAGACATCTTTCAGTCTGACAAGTAAAAGCTACAATTCTTTTGAATGTTTAATCCTTAGTTTTCCTCATTCAAATTGCAAAGCACTAATACCACTAGTTTGTTGTTTTATATCGGCCACGAGGCTCATTTAATAAATTTTTAATTCAGTTCTTAAAATACTTATATTATTTAGTGTTAAATACCAATAAGGTCATTATAGTGGGGGGATTTTAACTTTAATGTTGACACTGAAAGTGCCTAAATACAGCCTTCAAGGCTGTCTTAGACTCAGTTGGTTTTGTTTAAAACATATGCAAACCTACCCACTTTTGTCTTCATTCTCTGGACCTTTTGACATGTGGCATTTAGTGTGAAGAAATAGTATTTCTTCATAACCCTGTCCTGTATTACCATTTTAACAACCTTTTTAATAACCTTTAATTTAACTGAGTACTCCACAACTGAAAGAATATTTTATTATAGTAGATCATTATTAGATGCCGTAACAACCTTTAAAGAATCTGTTTCATTTTCTTTTCCACATTATCACTGAAAAACACAGTGGACCGCAATAATTTAATTTATTTCTTGTCACAAATTTGTTCATAGTACTTCCTCATTGTGTGGTACATTAGACAATGTAGCCCCCTTGAAAAAAAGGTAATTATTCATAGGCAGCTGGATTCCTGGTTTAATTCAGAGCTGCGTATTTTAAAGAACAATGTTAGAGAATTGGAGAGAAAATGGCTGAAATCTGTAAGATTTCATTTAATTGACTTTGTAAAGTGCCTTGATAGTGTGTCACTGTGTGCTTCCATTGCCCCATCAGTTTGACGTTAATAAAAATAAATCTTACTACCGACGGACAAATAAAGGTTCTCTTTCATATAGGCTTCGCCCTTTAAGGCTATGGCTAGCGAGTTTAAGCCTTCGTGCGTGCGAGCACTGAAAACTTTAGTCCACGCTTGGCGGGTCAATTTAGGGCAATTTATACAAACCAGGTTGAGGCTCACCCAGCAGGGGCACAAGCGAAGGGACAAACCCACTAGCAATAGTCTTAAAGCGCTGTGCCTATAATCATAGAATCTGAGGTTACAATACGTAACCAATGATCATTCTATCCTAAAATAAATTGTGTTACAAAACAAACATGGATCTGGTGTATAGTATATTTTTACAGTGTAAGCAGGGATCTGGTCCATGCAAATATATTCAGCAGCAGAGATGTTCGTTGTCTCTCTTTCTGTTAATTTAGCATAATATTTTATTTAGTGATCACCTACAGCAGGAGGGTAGGTAGGTAGCTATGGGTTCCTACTTTATTTCTGCTGTATCAGCTTCAGTCTGGCTGGTAGAGTTTAAATTTCCAGCAGCAGCTCAATGTTTTGGCCTGCTGAGGCTGCTTTGGCCATGTGTGTCTCCGGTACCAGATTAGGGCAATTAAGAATGGGTCAGTTAATATCGATTTGATGCGAATGTTCCTTTGAATAATTCCTTTTTTAGTATCAAATATATAGATATTTTAATTATTTTGACAACCCTTGTAGAAAGTGATCTAATCAATACACTAGCTTTTCCAAAAATGAAAGACTAAAGTACCTATTGCTCATTCAGTCATTCCAGAGGTAGTTCTGTTTTGTCAGTGTTCACACCCAGAGCAGACCTGGTTGCTACCAAACAAAACAGAAGTAAACAACACTCACACAGAAACCTCTGACATGGAGGACAAAACATTCCAATGCACTAATATCCCATTAGAAAAGAAGCTTGGAGAACTGTTTTCATTTTCACCATCATCTTTGAAATTTGTTCAGCTTTGGTGAAAAGCTTCTGAATTATAAACAGGACAAGGTTTCATTTTCTTGCTACAGAGAACTGTTGGGGAAATTCAGAACAAGGTATTGCTCATACTCATATCAACGTCATTTAACCTGCTCCGAATATTTTCTTTTTCTGAGATTTTGAAAGAGAAACAAAAATGTGTCGCAAATGAATACATAGAAAGATTTCCCAATAATGTTTAAACTGTTGTGACCGTTAAGATGGAGCGTCCATATGCAGTAGGTGATTTCTGGGAAGCATACATATTGTTTATACCTGAGGTCCAGACATATGTATTGAATCATCAATTAAATGCTGTATGTGTTAGTTTTGTTACTTTTAACCTACGTATTAAATCATGTTATAGTTATTCTAACTGTACTATGTACAGTTTAGAACATTTAGTGCCAGTAATCCTTCACCACATGTTTGAGTGTTAGTAAGCAAATTATTCGTATTCAAACATTTCATCATAAATCCAGCCTGCAAGAGTCATCTCTAAACAAGCACATTCTGTATGTTATAAGTCAGTTCAGTTTATTTTCATAGCACCAGTTCACAACAAATGTCTCAAAGCAAAAACAGATTCAATTTATATAAATAAATATGTAGTCAATATTTTTTATTATTTTAATATTTTGTAGAATATTATACCACAAAATAATGGCTTATAAAACAAGCCATTCAGTGGTACTGAACAATCTCCATAAAAAAATAAAAAAATAAAACAAAACCGGAACTACATACAAAAATAAAAAAATATATGAAAATTAAAGTACAAAATAAAAAATAGCTTATAAATACAATAAGAAAATGAATTAATCTTAAAACAAACACCTAGTTGTTTTTACCAAACAAATATGACTACATTTAAGTTTATTACCCAACTGAAAGGTTCTCTACCAAGTCAGTGACTTGATGCAATCAGATTTTTTGCCCACAATAAAAAGGGTATTACTGACTGGAATAATAAACTGAATATGACTGTTTTGTTTTATAATGAGAAACAAATTGGAATGTATTTTATTATCTTTGCATCTGTTTGCATATCAAGAGCCTTGTAATGCCAATTGTTCTGAATTGCCACTTTATAAATAAACTGAATTACATGTATTTAGATTTAGACAGAAATACATTCCGTAATTTCCTCCTACTTTTTGTATTAGTGGTTCATAGATCTCTCTGTGTTTAAATGTCAGATGGTTGAACAGATTTGATGTATTGCTGACTGCCCTGAGCAGCCCCGAAGTCTGAACCTAAGTGGAGATTAGAGACATTACAAGAGCAAAGCAACATAGGCTAAAAAGATTTTATATGAAATTATATGTATTAACGAACTTGGCAATAAAGCTGATTCTGATTCTGATGTATGTACATAAAGTCCAGATAGATCTCTGCAGCTCCTCCAGAGTAATCATGGAACTCTTGGTTGCCTGTCTGATGAATGCTCCTCAATTGTGGCCTTTCAGTTTAGGTGGACTGTCACATTATTGATTAATGATGTGGGACAGCTGATGACCTGGTAAGACCCTCAGTTTTATAAACCTTAACTGCCAACTAACTTCTCTCTGCTCTCCACCACAGGTATGCTGCCACTTTTTACTTTGTATTTATTCTGAGTACTCTTCTCATCACTTACACATATATCCTCCGCTCATGCACACCATACAACACTGAATTCCCTGACCTTCGTACTTCATAATAGTTACTTGGTTTTCAGTCTCTTACAAACCTCTGATACCTTCACAGAACAGCTGGATTAACACTGAGATTTGTGCCCCTTTTCCACTGGCTCAATTTGGCCCTACTTGACTCCACAATGTTCTTGTTATGACCATGTCTGAGACAAAAACTTCCTCATTAAGCCCAAAATTTAAACTTCTTGAGGCAAACTTTGGAGCTTCACCAGTCCAGACAGCAGAGTCTCTCCTCTCTGCTTCTCCTGTCACACCCCACCCCACCCCTCACATCAGAACCCCTGAGCCATATTTTATAGGTTCTGGCTGGGCTGTGGTCCAGATAATAATCCCAATGGAACATTTTATACATGGAAAAAACATATATAAGACATTGTTGCATATACAATAATACAAACAATATTACCAGAAAAGGGTGGCTTGTCCTCTTCAGGTTGGGGGGGAGTTCCTGCCTCAAGTGGGGGAGTTCAAGTATCTTGGGGTCTTGTTCACGAGAGAGGGGAGAATGGAGCGGGAGATCGACAGACGGAATGGTGCAGCTGCCGCAGTAATGGGGATGCTGTGCCGGTCCATTGTGGTGAAGAGTTAGCTAAGCCGAAAAGCGAAAGCTCTCGATTTACTGGTCTGTCTACGTTCCGACCCTCATAAATGGCCATGAA
Source organism: Characodon lateralis (assembly GCA_036250325.1). Classification (NCBI taxonomy): domain Eukaryota; kingdom Metazoa; phylum Chordata; class Actinopteri; order Cyprinodontiformes; family Goodeidae; genus Characodon; species Characodon lateralis. The sequence goes on from JAHUTJ010000638.1 coordinate 19,218, forward strand.
CTTTGGGTCATGACCGAACAAACAAGATCCCGGATACAAGCGGCTGAAATGAGCTTCCTCCGTAGGGTGGCCGGGCACTCCCTTAGAGATAGGGTGAGGAGCTCGGCCATCCGGGAGGGGCTCGGAGTAGAGCCGCTGCTCCTCCACNGAAATGAGCTTCCTCCGTAGGGTGGCCGGGCACTCCCTTAGAGATAGGGTGAGGAGCTCGGCCATCCGGGAGGGGCTCGGAGTAGAGCCGCTGCTCCTCCAAATCGAGAGGAGCCAGGTGAGGTGGCTCGGGCATCTGTACCGGATGCCTCCTGGACGCCTTCCTCGGGAGGTGTTCCAGGCACGTCCCACCGGGAGGAGGCCCAGGAGACGGCCCAGGACACGCTGGAGGGATTATGTCTCTCGGCTGGCCTGGGAACACCTTGGACTCCCCCCGGAGGAGCTGGAGGAGGTATCTGAGGAGAGGGACGTCTGGGTGTCTCTGCTGAGTCTGCTGCCCCCGTGACCCGGTTCCGGATAAAGCGGAAGACGACAAAGACTACAAACATTACCAGTATTTAGTTTATTTATGTTTTTTATCGTTTCACACAGATTACTTTAATATGAGAATGTCACACAGTAATGTTAATAACAGCACAGCACTACATTGACAGCTGGAGACGGGGCTTCAGCCCCTATAGCTCTAGCCGTTAGTGGGTCAGTGGAAACACAACCGGTACCGTACAGAGTAAAGTGAAACTCAGTGGAGCGGAGCAGTGGCGCCTAAAACAAGCCAGTGGAAAACGGGCATAAGTTATACATAGCTAGACTCGGTTTACTAATTAGGTGACTTTTGAAGACAATTGGTGGCTTTGGATTTTATGTAGGGATACCAGATTAATTGGGGCTTAACATAATTGCACTCAACTCTTCTGAGATTTTTATTCACAAAAAAGTTTGAAAACTATGCATCATTTGTCTTCCACTTCATAATTTTGTGTTGGTCTAATACCTTAAATTCCTTTAAAATACATAGGTTTGCACCTGGGTAGGGACAGTATATGACAAAGTTCAAAGGGGGGATTACGTTTAAGGCATGGTATTACTAACTTACATGTGGAACACATCATCTGAAACCTACAAACACTTGTACGACTATTCACTGTATGTTTTTCCCCTGAATTTCCCCTGCGGGGTATTAATAAAGTATCTATCTATCTATCTACAAGGTTCGCGGAACTCTGCACAGATTTGAGTAATTTTAGACTAGTTGTCTTTATTTGTTCAGAATCCTGTTTAACTACAAGAAATTTCTTGTCACATTGACTTATTTGATATGAGGCAGTCTGTAAGTACAAAAATCTGCCCAACCATTCTGATTAGCTGGCTCCTGTGGCCTGATCAGGTGGCTTAAAAGTTTGCTGAAACATTTTAGGCAGGCTTTATCACTCCATTAGATTTTAAATAATTTAACAAATTGGTAACCAATTCAAAGAACTACTGTTTTATGGCATTAATTTTTACTGTCATTTCTAAAAATATTTAGAATCTTTATTGGACTTCCCCCAAGAAATGCCTCTGATTTTGTTCAGGAATCTGAAAGTGACTCAGTTAGACAGAAAAAATAAGACCAGCAATCTGATTAGAATAAAGGAGTGTTTGCTGGAAGTCACAACGACACTGTAAGCAGCTTTGTTTAGATAAATCAGAGGAACTGATCAAACCAGTTCCAGATGTCCACGCCAAATGTCTCTGCCAGTCCCTCTCGTGGGGGTGGACAGTCTGGTAAACCGGGACTTTCTTTTGCATTAAAGAAATGTCCCAATCAAACATCTGAGACTTCCTTTCAGGCATCTGATTGGAATCCTACTTGACAGGCTGAGAAGTGAACTGTGCCTGAAGCTACAGGTGTTCATTTAAGACAAGAACTTCCCACACATGAATGCCACTTACAGATCTTTGTGTTTATGCGAGGGGGCGTGCTCATTAAATGCCCAGACTTAAACTGATTTCACCCACAAATGTCTACATCCAGTCATTTAAATGTGGTTGACATGAATGAACCCTAAAACAATGTGAGTGTTGCACTCTCGGGTTTAATCTATACAAGATTTGTTTTGGATACAGACAAGCAAGAAAGCACAGGGAACCATTTACAGTGTTTTATGTTCAACATGTATTTCCTTTATTTTGTCCCCCTAATCAGTTTAAACCTAAGAAATAAAAAGGTTTTATCACACAGTTTTTGTCTAAATGTCTTTCCATGATAAGCTTAGTCATTATAAATAAGGCAAATACTTCAACAGATAAAAGATCACAGTTTAAAATAAGCCAGCAAGCCCAAATAGGAATTTATTAGTCATTACCAATGAGGAAGGACTGCTGTGATTAAAATCTGAGCTAAAACTAAAAGTGGCATCTAAAGAAAACTGAATTCCACCAGTTAGCTTCAGTTATAACAAATATGTTATAAAAGACTTCGGTTGTCCTGGTAGCCTATCATGGTTTCTTTCAAACAGTTATGTTGTCAAGACAACAGCTTTTGAGCCATTGTTAAAGGTGATACTCAACTCATTATTCAATATGAATTAGTATAAAATACAGTCAATCCCGTGAAGTGTTTGTGACATTTGATGTTTGTTGTAACATTTGTTGGGAATCTGTGCTGTTTACAGGGGTCATCCACAATCTTCATGTAAAATCTCTACACTTGTTTAAAATTTACTTTCAACAGTCCTTCTTTTTGTCTTAATTGCAAAATATAGCTCAATATGAATTTGAAGGAAGGAAGGAAGGAAGGAATTTTATGTTATATACAGTGAGCTAGAAAACTAGAGCTAGAAAAAGTCATTCGCCTTTGGGGGAAGTACAGGTAGACTGGGCTCACTAAAGAGATCTATCGATTTATCCGTAGAGTGCTGGTTAAGTCTCTCAGCTTCTGAGACATTTCTTCTAAATTCCTGCTAAATGTACTAGATAAACATCACATAAATCTTCCATTTTATAAACACACATTGGAGCACGAGACTTTGCTATCACTACTTTCTTCTTGGATTGGCCATTTTCTTGTACAGTGATGGCCGAGTTTGCAGTTTTAATTTATTGTAATTGCTCCTCAGTAACATTCGACTGACTTGTGCTCACCTTTGTTTTTGACTTTTGTTTTTACACTTCTGACATAAAACTTAATACAATTATTGGGAGATAAAAGCCCACAAACAATTGAGAAGGAAAATTTGAAAAGATTATACAGCAGTTGAAATAAGTATTGAATGCATTAAAGATTTTCTCAGTTAATATGTTTTTAATGGGGCCATTGACAAAAAATTCACACCAGATTCCAACAGATGCAAGTAAATCAGTGCAAACTACTCTATGAATGACGGTATGGGTAAAAAATTGGAATTACAGAGGGAATAAGTATAAAGAAAGAGATGTGCAAAAAGGCCCAGAAAGCCAAGAAACCAGCGGAAATCTTTTAGTATTGGAAAGCATTCCTGCTGCTATGTGCAAACCAATATCAGTTGTTATTTTAAATGTTAGCCTATAAAAACAATTGTCAGTCCCAAAATATTTCACAAAGTAGTTCAACTGATAAAATACAGCACCTCCACAAAAAAGGCTTACTGATCCAAAATATACTGATGCCAATAGTTACAGCTGGATTTCTACTGAATATTCCAATTAGAACCATTGAAACCATAATCCGGAAGTGGAAAGAACACAATTTCAATTCAATTCAATTCAATTCAAAAATACTTTATTAATCCCGAAGGGAAATTAAATGTTGTGGTAGCTCCTTATGAGGGTTTCTTCAAAGAGCCGTTGTAGATGCTGATGCTGTGGGCAGGAAGGATCTCCTGTAGCGCTCCGTCTTACAGCAGATCTGAAGAAGCCTCTGACTGAAGACACTCTGTNTATGAAGAATCCGTCTTTCCACAATGATCTCCAGAGGTTCCAGAGGAGTCCCCAGAACAGAGCCAGCCTTTTTTATCAGCTTGTTGAGCTTTTTTAAGTCCCTGGCTCTGATGCTGCTTCCCCAGCATATGAAGCCATAAATTTGGTTCATGCAATGGCCTGTATGCACACTCACTCGCTGTGTAAGACTCCACTGTTGAAGAAAAAGAATGTTGAAGCTTGTTTAAAGTTTGCTGCAGAAGATTTGGACTAGCCAGTGAAATACTGGGAGAATATTGTCTTGTCAGATGAGGTCAACCCTAAACATCTTGACCTCGGAAGCCTTACATCATATGGTACTGGTAGGCCTCATGTCATATGTACCGGGACAATTCTTTTTATTATTTGTTTTTATTATTATTATTCAGTTAATACGGTTATGGCTTAATATACAGTGATAGGTTTCACCAATATTTGTATAACCAAACATTAAATGAGCCCCTACAAAACAAAAAACAAAAACTAAGCAGTTGGCAGAGCAAAACAAAGGATTGACCTACTCATCTGTCTTGAAATCAAGTTGGTGTATACTCCAGTTGTACGCTGAGATAGTTCCACTTGTCTCTCCTCAGTCCTCCAGAGATTAACTGGAATAGATGTAGGACAACACAGAACTCCAGGTTTTGTTGAAAAAGCTCAGAACACCCCTTTGAATTGTATTTAATGTTCTCCATATAGAGGAAGGACAATAAGTCCCTCATCCAGGATTGTGGGGTATTAGGATTCCTTTCCTTCCATTGAAGATGTATGCACCTGAAAACTATTAGAGAAGCAAAGGCAACCTCATTTCTGCCTCTGGAAGAAAAACTAGTCAAAATGATTTGGATCACCAAATAGTGAGATCAGAGGGCTGGGATCCATAGGTCTACCAAGTGCTTTTGACAATATTTCATAAAAGACATGCTCAGCTTTGGGCAGGAAAAAACATGTATGTGTGATTGGCAAGCAAAAGGGTATAACTGTAACAAGCATAACTTGAACATTTTTTAAGTCTGGCCTTAGTTAAATGAATCCTATGCAGAACGCTATACTGTATGAGTGTCAGACTAGCACAAGAGGAAGTACTGTTAACCTTTTCTAGGGCCTTTTACCACCTCTTGTCCGAGAAATTTGTCCCAAATATCTCTAGGTCTTGAAGACAGTGCTGACAAAATCAATGACATGATTAACTTCACTAACTTTGAAATCATTCCAATGGTTTTGGGACAGGATAGAATTATCCCAGCAGGGGAATCAGGTGGTTGATTGGGAAGGTTAGAAAAATTTTTGCAAGCAAAACTACAAATTTGAAAATACCTAAAGAGATGTGAATCAGGCAGGTTAAATTTAGTTTTAAGATATTCAAGCAATGCAAATGTTTTATCTATGTAAAGTCGATTAAAATTGACTTGGCCTCTGTCTTTCCAGAGAGTAGGCTGGAGTAGGCAGAAACATGTGATTTTGATGGAAAGATATTAATGGCGATGTGCAAGTCAGCCTAAAATGATGCCTGAATTATTTCCAAATCTTTACAGAACAATTGGATTGGAGGTATAGTTAATGGGGTAGCATTCTATGGGAGCACAAATTAAGGTTGCCAGTGAGACAGAGTTGCACAAAAGAGTTGCCATTTGGCACCAAGTGTTAGGTAGACTTTGCCATGTATGAAGCCTTTTCGATATTAGCTACCTAATAGTACACCAGAAGTGCCGGACCACCAATCTCTTTAGATTTATGTAAAGTAGAATAATTTGTTCTAGGGGTCTTTCTCGCCCAAATAAATGATGATATTAAATGCCAATTAAAAAAAAAAAAGACTCGTGGAAAAATATTGGTAAGCATTAAAAAATAAACAAATATCTTGGGACAATATTCATTTTAATTATGCTTATTCTACCCAGCAGAGACAAGCATTCCAATATTGAAGGTCCATTTCGAGTTCTTCGACCAGTTTTACAACATTTGGCTTATAAGATGTAGTCATGTTATTTTAAATATTGATTGGTAAGTAGTGAAAACTAAACACGGACATGCTAAAGGTAACGTGCGGTACAATCCGCTTTACCAAATTACCGAGAGGAAAATATTCACTTTAATTTATGTTCAGTCGGTAACCCAAAAAGAACCCACATTTTTCCAAAATTTCAAGGACCTCATTAATGCAGTTAGTCAGATTTGATATGTAAATTAAAAGGTAATCCACATATAGTTAAACTTTATGCTTAATTTCATGTCTGTGGATGCCTGTGAACCAAAGTGAGCTTCTGAGAGCCATGGCCAAGTGATTCAATAGCAATGCGAAACAGGAGAAGTGATAGTGGGCAGCCTTGGCCACAGGCACGCATTAGTGGAAAGCTTTTAAACCAGAGGAGTTGGTGATCATGCTAGCTGTGGGGTTACTGTATAATAATTGAATTCATGTAATGACTTTTGTTAGGTTTGGGGATAAGTGAAAGAAGCATGGGTTAGAGATGAAAGGAGAGCTATCTGGGCTGGGAGCCTTCCCATTTTGCATTAGTTTCAGGCAGGAAATCACTTCATCTTAACAAATTTGGGCACCAAATCTTGGATGTGTTATCAATTGAAGGGAAGTTTAAATTATCAAAGAAATTTGCCATAGGGGCGTAATCAGAAGGGGCTTCTGACTTGTACAATTTGGCATAGATTTGGACAAAGGTGTTATTAATCTCAGTTTGGTTTGTTGTTACCATGTTAGAAGTATTACGGATTTGGGTGATGAGGATTGATTTTTCAATTGCAATGGCAACAGTCTGCATGCTCTATCACCATGTTCATAAAGCATGCTTTTTTTAAAATAAGGATAATAAGAGGACGCTGAGGTGGAGGCCGTCTTGCTAGCTTGCTTATCTGGTGGGCTGAGGTGATGAGTAAGTTGAGGTTGGTTCTTGCTGCGAGCAATGTGAGATTTGCTCATTTTGGCAATCACACAGAATTATTTTAACTTTGGCTTTGCGAAAAAGAGTGGAACTTCAAAATTTGGTGTGAAAGCAATAAAAATAGACTGAGTTAAGGGAGCGACCTACACACATCTGATCACTCCGATGCCACTTCTGAACATTCTTGAAAAGAATCCGAAGAAGAAAAAATCGTGGATTTCTATCTATATGCACAGAAAATACCCAGATAATCTTCAAGATTTGAAAACAGGTGTGATTTTGACCCATTCTTCCACAGAAACTGAGCAAGAAATTTGACTTTATTAAATACATTTCTGAAACGGTGTTCAATACTTCTTCCCTGTCTTTCCAGTTTTTTCCCCTTAAAACTTAATTTGTGGATAAACGTCTTTATTCAAGGTGTTTTTAGTGAACAAATTGTTTTGTATAAACATGAAATACACGTTACTGTACACAAACAGAAACAGCTACTGTCCATCTTTCCATTTTTCAACGAATGTCAGATATGGTTGCCAAGTGGTATAAAGCTAGACGCAGAACCTTTGAGGGAGCGTCTCATCTTTTCCAACTTGAGATACTGCATATCTTCTGTGATCCACTGTGAAAATGAAGGGGTGATGAGTCCTTTCAAAGAAACACCACAAGTCTTCTGACAAGCAGAGTGCAAAAGGCTATCATATTGTTTATTATATTGTATGACCAACTGTGGAACAATGCCGAAGAAACAAAAAACAAAAAGGGCATGGATCAAATGTCTCTTCTAAAATATTAGTAAATGTAGAGAAGACTGACTGCCAAACAGTGATGCAATATTGAACATGTCCAAAACATATATAAAATGGTGGGAGGAGCCTGTTTACATTTATCACAGGTTGGATCTAAAGCTGGTCTAAATCTGGACGGTTTAGTCTTTGACCAATGCAGTCCATGTCCTATTCTGAACTGCAAGACAGTGTGGCGTTGACAAAATGATGATGAGTGAATCCTTCCAATCATTTTCTGATAGTCTTCCCCTTAAATCCCAACATTTAAATCCTTTTCCCGCTTAGCTTTAAGATAATTAAGAGTGGTTGAGCTTTGTTGGATTAATTTATTGTAAATTTTCCCAATAATTTGTTTCTGATTAAATGCTATTTTAAAAATATCATCTACCAGAGAAACAGGTGGACGAGAGAAGAAGCAATATGTATGTGAAAATACAAAGTTTCGTAATTGTAAATATCTAAAACAAATAAAATCTGTGTATGTGAAGCCTTTTTTCCAGCTGCTTAAAAGAGGCAACATTGGTTCTTATATAAGTATCCTGTATTGAGAAAATGCCATTCTTACACTAAACATGAAAGCCTCCACCTGACATGGAGGGGGGAACATGAGGTTTTGGGTGTAAAAATAGAGACTATGTTGCCAAAAGTGTTGCTAATTCAGTTTACCACAGCTGGATTAGAAGTGTAGTGAGAGACTTGTCTAACTCAAGAGATCTCAGAGCACAGCAGCACATGCTGAGACACCTGTCCACAGGATGAGCTCTCCAGAAGCAGCCAGCTCTGAGCAACACATCCAGTAGAGCAGTGCCCTAATATTGGCTGACCAATATAAACACAGAAAGTTGAGCAAAGCCTTTCCATCCTGCAGATGTGGCCATTGCAAGATGTTCTTCCTTATATATGGATTCTTCTTGTTCCAAATAAATGAGTTTGTTGAAAGGGCTAAAGAAGTGTTTAGTCAGAATTATATAGGAAGATTTCGGAATACGTAAAGGAGCCTTGACATCACATTAATTTTGATTGTGCAAATCCTTCCACATAGGGAAAGGGTGGCAAGTTCCAGCAGTGGATTTCCTTTTTCAAACTCTCCATCATAAATAGAAAATTTGCTCTATAAAAGATCTTTGTAGCAGCAGGTGATCCAAATTCCAATATATTTAAACTTTTTTTAAATATTATGCTTATTAGATATTTTGATTATTAATACAGAGAATGGAGAAAAAAATAAGAACAATAACGGAACAGAAGTTATACAGCACAGATACAGACCAATCAAATCAAGAGGCATATACATAAATTGCAGCAATTATTTGAGAAAAGTAACCTGTTTATATATATATATATATACTTATACTTAGAGACATACATTGTTCCGGGTCCCATTACTGATCTTTTAATTGTGAGACATCCAGAACTCTTTCCCATTTTGTAAAAGCCTGGGATTTCCCATTCAGACAATATCTCAGTCTTTCTATAAAATAACCTCAGAAATTATATTTTTCCACAACTGAACCGAGGGGGCGTTGCAACCAACCCTTTATGCATCACGGACTTTCTAGCCACCATCAATAAGGAATTGTACAGTTTCTTTGTGAGTATCCAGATGCCCGGGTATAACCCCAAGGAGCCACAGCACTGGACTAGGGAGAAGTATATGCTCAATAGAGGAGCTAATTTCTCTACATACTGCCTGCCAGAATGCCCCCATGATTTTATACTCCCATAAGCAATGAAATCTAGTCCATTTGGGTTACATTTGGGACAGTTTGAAGAACTTCCTGGTGTATATTTACTATGTATCTAGGGAGATATGTACACGTTATGTTAGATATTATATTCCATTTCTTTACATACTGAAATTCTAGAAGGAAGCATCAAAATGTCTTCCCACGCTTCAGAATTGATTGTGGTTTTAAGTGTTGTGTTCTGAGTTAATCTTAAGTCTTTCATTCATGTTCTATGTCTGATGGAAGTGTCTAATGTAATAATGTAATAATGACCATAATAACTATTAATATGTGTCAATGTTAGGCTGCAATTATGGAAGTGGTTGTCAAAAATAGCACGGCTGACATAAAAGGAAAATCAAAGGTTCAACAGAGAGTGCAAATAACCCAATGTGAAGGCCTACCAGCTTCATTTAGTTCCAGGCATTGGAAGGCTTATTTCCATGCTGGGTCGATGCCAGACCACAGTTGCTTCTGCTTGTTAAGCCCTCCAACAGCAGAAATGGCATCCTTGTCTATGACTGACGCAGTGCTATTACTGGCTGGAGGCCCGCCATTTTGCTCCTTGCCATTAGTGGAATGATGTCACCGGATTTGTGCTTAGCAGCTACCGGGAAGAAGGCCGTGATACGATCCCGTTTATACCCACCGAAGGAAGCTGACATGAATTTAGAAAGCTTTACCATTAGCCTTTGCACAGGGTCATAAGGTGAAAGGAAGCGGGAACAGATGTAGCCAACATACGGAGGGAGCCCAGATGTCAGTCAAAGGGCTGATACTTTCATAAAAATGAGCGTATCGGCCCTAATTTCAGCATAGCGGTGACAACTTTCAACGTACCGGCCTGCTACGCTGAAAGGCGCTAGCAAGAACCCTGCCATTCTGTCTTTCTTTAGGGCTTGTAGCTCAGCGTAGAATCTTGACACAAATCTTCCATGTACAGCACAGACCAAAGGTTTGGACACACCTTCTCATTCAAAGAGTTGTCTTTATTTTCATGACTATGAATATTGTAGCTTCACACTGAAGGCATCAAAACTATGAATTAACACATGTGGAATTATA